>JAVLUX010000029.1:485000-775000 GCA_032164185.1 Moxostoma hubbsi
AATTCTTTTCAATAGGACGAAGTATTGCTGAGAAATCCATTTTCACGTTGACCTTGTTAACTTTCACGTTGGCATCATTTCTGAACAATAACCCAAATAAAAAAATTTCAGGTCTGTTCTGTGCGGCTCGATCTGGATTTTGAGCCATTTTTTTGACAAATTGGACCCAAGTTTGAAGGATGTGAAAAGTTTAAACTGTAAATGTCATAGTGCATAACACAGCGGTTACCATGATCAACTTAATATTGAAGTAACTTTACAACAAAGATGAAAATCAAAGTTCAGTTAGCCCTGCAATCATTCAGTAAACGCAGTACAGACTCCAGTAAAAGAGAAATCAAACCGGATGATCTGCTTAGGTGGGGATTTGAACACATGACTTTAAGAATTATAGTCCAGTGCTTATAACACACTGTGCCACTCAGTTGACATGGTCAATGAGTGGCAAAGAGACAAGCTGAGTTTAGAGTCAGCACACAAGTGTGGGTTTTCTTTTTAGCTATAGTTGTGCTGTCTTCAAACAGCTCAGGTACCCTCAGGACTTGATGTCAAAGACGCATCACAATTTTCATGAAAATCCTACAAAGCAGTCAAACTAAATATAAAATTATAATAATATTCATAATGTTGGAGAGCCGATATAGCTTATATCAAATAAACTGAAAGAAAGAACAGTCCGGAGACGATGTTCATTGCAACTTCTAAATTGTATTCAACTTGCCCAGAGCTGGTCTTTGTATCGGTGCCCTTTCGATCTCCATGCCAGAAAGGTACAGTGCACAGACCACTGCACTGAGAGAAGGTTTTTTTAAAAAGAAAGAAAAAAAAAATATATATATGTGTATATATATGTACGTACGTATGTATATGTATGTGTATATATATGTATACCCTGGCAGGAACACAGATACCAGTTCAGTCTAGGCAGCACCGGCCTAGAGCACACTATGCAGTACACTTACCTCGGCCTGGTCATCACTGCATCGGGGAGTTTCAGTGTGGCAGTGAATGCTCTTAAAGATAAAGCTCGACGAGCTCTATATGCAATTAAGAAGAAATTCTATATATATATTATATGTGTGTGTGTATGTGTATATATATATATATATATATATATATATATATGTATATGTGTATACATATATATATATATATATATATATATATATATATATATATATATATATATATATATATATGTGTATATATGTATATATGTGTATATATATGTATGTGTATGTATATATATATATATATATATATATATATATATATATATATATATATATATACACACACACACACACACACACATACGTATACATATACATATAATGTGCTGGTCATATAATTAGAATATCATCAAAAAGTTGATTTATTTCAGTAATTCCATTCAAAAAGTGAAACTTGTATAATGTATACATTCATTCCACACAGACTGATATACGTATTTCAAGTGTTCATTCCTTTTAATTTTGATGATTATAATTGACAACTAATGAAAACCTCAAAATCAGTATCTCAGAAAATTAGAATATTGTGAAAAGGTTCAATATTGAAGACACCTGGTGCCACACTCTAATCAGCTAATTAACTCAAAACACCTGCAAAGGCCTTTAAATGGTCTCTCAGTCTAGTTCTGTAGGCTACACAATCATGGGGAAGACTGCTGACTTGACAGCTGTCCAAAAGACGTCCATTGACATCTTGCACAAGGAGGGAAAGAAACAAAAGGTCATTGCTAAAGAGGCTGGCTGTTCACAGAGCTCTGTGTCCAAGCACATTAATAGAGAGGCGAAGGGAAGAAAAAGATGTGGTAGAAAAAAGTGTACAAGCAATAGGGATAACCGCACCCTGGAGAGGATTGTGAAACAAAACCCATTCAAAAATGTGGGGGAGTTTCACAAAGAGTGACTGCAGCTGGAATCAGTGCTTCAAGAACCACCACGCACAGACGTATGCAAGACATGGGTTTCAGCTGTCGCATTCCTTGTGTCAAGCCACTCTTGAACAAGATACAGCGTCAGAAGCGTCTCGCCTGGGCTAAAGACAAAAAGGACTGGACTGCGACTGGAGTGGTCCAAAGTTATGTTCTCTGATGAAAGTACATTTTGCATTTTCTTTTGAAATCAAGGTCCCAGAGTCTGGAGGAAGAGAGGAGAGGCACAGAATCCACGTTGCTTGAAGTCCAGTGTAAAGTTTCCAAAGTCAGTGATGGTTTGGGGTGCCATGTCATCTGCTGGTGTTGGTCCACTGTGTTTTCTGAGGTCCAAGGTCAACGCAGCCGTCTACCAGGAAGTTTTAGAGCACTTCATGCTTCCTGCTGCTGACCAATTTTATGGAGATGCAGATTTCATTTTCCAACAGGACTTGGCACCTGCACACAGTGCCAAAGCTACCAGTACCTGGTTTAAGGACCATGGTATCCCTGTTCTTAATTGGCCAGCAAACTCGCCTGACCTTAACCCTATAGAAAATCTATGGGGTATTGTGAAGAGGAAGATGCAATACGCCAGACCCAACAATGCAGAAGAGCTGAAGGCCACTATCAGAGCAACCTGGGCTCTCATAACACCTGAGCAGTGCCACAGACTAATTGACTCCATGCCACGCCGCATTGCCGCAGTAGTTCAGGCAAAAGGAGCCCCAACTAAGTATTGAGTGCTGTACATGCTCATACTTTTCATGTTCATACTTTTCAGTTGGCCAACATTTCTAAAAATCCTTTTTTTTTATTGGTCTTAAGTAATAGTCTGCTTACAAGAATATAAGGCTGGAATTGTTTCTGCCATATCTGACCATTTCTCTAAAATGATTGATGATAATCAGGGTAATTCTAGACAACTTTTTAATTCAATTAACAAATTGTTGAATCATAAAACTGTCTCTTATGTTACTGCTTCTGATCATCTCTGTAATAAGTTTCTGGATTCTTTTGTCACCAAAGTCAAAAATGTTTGTAGAGGTTTTTGTACTTCTACTCTCCTGTCTTCTCCTGCTATTCCTTTTTATTCTGGTACTAAGTTGTCTAAATTCTGTACAATTGACTCATATTCTCTTTCAGCAGAGGTTTCAAAAATGAAAGCAGCTACTTCTTTGCTAGATCCCATACCATTTGGTCTGTTTAAATCATGTTTTGCTTCCTTGTGCCCCTTTGTTCTGAGTATTATAAACGACTCTCTGTGTACTGGGGTTGTGCCGGAAACTTTTAAAACTGCTGCAATTACCCCGGTGCCTAAAAAGTCAAATATTGACTGTGAGAACTTCACTAATTTTCGTCCCATATCTAATCTCCCTTTTTTTGCTAAACTCTTGGAATGAGTGGTTGCTTCTCAGTTGATTTCTCACTTAACTGAGAATAATCTCTTTGAGCCTCTGCAATCAGGTTTTCGTAAATTACATAGTACAGAAACAGCTCTGGTTAGGGTCACCAATGACCTGTTAATTGCTTCAGATTCTGGCTGTCTTTCAGTTTTGATCCTACTTGATCTAAGTGCCGCTTTTGACACTGTTGATCACTCAATTTTAATTACTCATCTTGAAACTGTTTTTGGGGTTTCAAATACTGTTCTTAATTAGTTTAAGTCCTACCTCTTTGATCGGAAGCAGTTCCTTGCGATGGGTGGATTTAGATCTGAGGTTAATGTTGTGCAATCTGGCGTCCCTCAGGGTTCAGTTTTGGGCCCTCTTCTTTTTAATATTTATGTTTATCCTCTTGGCCAGCTTTTTAGATCACTTGGTCTAAATTTTCATTTCTATGCAGATGATACCCAGATCTACATTTATTTTAGACCTAATGAAATTGTGCCTGTTAATTTTCTTTCTGAGTGTATTTCTAAGATGAAGGAATGGATGACTGATAATTTTCTTTGTCTTAACAGTGAAAAGACTGAGATTATGCTTGTTGTTTCACCCCACCAACTACGCAAAGTAGAGCCGGTCACTCTAGCTCTTGATGGCTCTACTGTGGAGTTTCAATCTAAGTTGAGGAATTTAGGAGTAATTTTTGATGCCAATCTAACGTTTGAGCCACATGTTTTGAATACTGTTAAAATCTCATTTTTCCATCTTAGAAATATTGCCAGATTGCGTCCAATGCTGTCGTTTACTGTTGCTGAGAGATTGATAAACACTTTTGTGTTTTCGCGTATTGATTACTGTAATGCCTTGTTAGCTGGCGTGTCAAAAGCAACCTTAAACAGAATGCAGGTTTTACAAAATTCGGCTGCCAGAATCCTTACAAGAACTAACATACGAGACCATATTACTCCCGTTTTGGAGTCTTTGCACTGGCTTCCCATTAGGTTTAGGGTGGATTTCAAAATTTTGATGCTTACAAGGCACTGCATGATTTGGCACCTCAATATTTGACAGAGCGTTTAACTCCATATACTCCAAAACGTGATCTTCGTTCTTCGGATACTGGTCTTTTAACTGTTCCCTCAACCCGTTTGAGATTAATTGGAGATAGGGCTTTTTCTTCATTAGCTCCAAAACTTTGGAACTCTCTACCGATTGAGATCAGGCAAGCCAAATCTTTTGGAATTTTTAAATCTCAGCTTAAAACTAATTTTTTTAGGTTAGCTTTTAATTGATTTATTGTCTTTTATGGTTATTTTATTTTTTTATTGTGTATTATGTCTCTTTGTGTGTTGAATCTTTACAATTTTAATTGTTTTTGTACAGCGCTTTGAGATGTACATTTAAAGGCGCTATAGAAAATAAAGGTTATTATTAATATTCTAATTTTCAGAATACTGAATTTGGGATTTTCATTAGTTGTCAGTTTTAATCATCACAATTAAATGAAATAAACATTTGAAATGTATCAGTCTGTGTGTAATGAATGAATATAATATCCAAGTTTCACTTTTTGAATGGAATTACTGAAATAAATCAACTTTTTGATGATATTCTAATTATATGACCAGCACGTGTATGTGTGTGTGTGTGAGTGTGTGTGTGTGTGTATATATATATATATATATATATATATATATATATATATATATATATATATATATATATATATATATATATATATATTAGACACATTTAGAAATATACATTTAGAAATTTAGTAAGGATGTAATAAAACACCCAACATTTTAGCTTATATTGAATAAGCATTTTTTTTTGGCGCTGCCTCCAAACTGCTCAGGTATGCTCAGGACATTTTTTCAAACTATAAATGTCATAATGTAAGATGGCGGCCACTGTAATGGGTGGAGTTTTAATGTCCATTTAAATCATCAGGAGGAGAGTAATCAGACAATAAATAAAAGTGTGTCTATAGGACAAATATTTCAATAGATACATGCAAAAGAAAAGTGAATTTTTGAACAGGTGGTGGTGCTATAGAGTATGACCTTGCGATCCCAAATTTGGTATAAGGGCAATTCATGTCCATCCCTATCAGTGTGGCAAATTTTATAATTTTCCTATGTACAGATCATAAGGCTGCCATAGACTCCCTTCCAGAATAATAATAATAAAAATAATAAATACAGCTGCAAGCAGCCATTCTGGGGCCAAGCCCCCTAAATTGCCAATATGGCCTTCATGGCCTACAGGACCTAGAGGACCCTCAGATTGACTATGGTGTATTTTGGGAATGCACACTGGTTTACAAGGCACCCAAAGCAGGGTTTGAACCTGAAACTTTCCGTATTACTGCTCTGTGCACAATACACTGAAACATGCTGCTTTTGGTTGACAGCCACCAGAGTGCCATACTATGCTGATGCAATAAATTTACCATGGTTTTACTACCTCAACCATATATTATATTTGTAGTGAAAGCATAGTGATAATACATGAAAACAAAAACTATGGTAATAAAAATCATAATTTTGTGTGTATCATGGTTTTACTATGCATGAAGTAACAATTGATAATACTTTTCCACACTTATTAATGGTTATTGTTATTAATGGTTATTAACTTGGTTAATGTTAATTTCTACATTTACAACATTTTTAAACATTTTTAAAATCAAATGTTGTATATGTTAAAATTAGTTCATGCACAATAAACTAACAATGAACATTTGTATTTTTATACATAGTTAAAAATGAATAAATATTGAAAAATATTTTGTTCGTTATTAGTTAATGATGCCTAATGTATTTACTAATGTTAACAAATGTAACCTTATAATAAAGTGCTATCAAAATTGTAGACTGTAGTAACCATAGTTTTTGGCAGAAAACTTGTTTTTCCCATAGTACTATTATATGATTGTTGTAGGTTAACCTACAATTTTTTTTTTGTGCGGAAACCATGGTTTAATACATTATGCTGTATCCATATATTATAGTAACTATTGTTTTAATCTTGTGATTACTATAGTTTTACTACAAATGCCATGGCATTTGTGTAAAATCAAAATAATAACAAAATTATTAGTTTTATTACCGTAGTTTTTTTTTCTGTATTAGTACTATGGTTTTACTAAGAATATAAAGGTTAAAATATGGTAATTTAGTCAAATCATTTATTCAAAATAGTGGACATTTTTATGAAAAGGCACATTTTGTTCAGGTCATTTGGACAAACCCTGTGAAAAACTTCTGATATCCGTGACTTGATTCAAGATATTAATAAATATTTATATATTTTAACTTGAGTTTTTTTTAAACTCTCTTTAAACGAGCGATTAATTTGTGTACAATTTTGAAGACATTACATTTTGTAAAAATACTATAAAAGTTTTTCAGCAGTTTATGAAACCAAAATGGACAAAGATTACATTTTAACAAACTAGACACGTGTGATTTAAACTAGATATTTAAAAGATTTTACAGACAACATACTGTGTAATTTAGTGTTAATTTAATATGTCACATAACCCTTACCTTTTACTTGACCTTATGGACAAGATGTGTCCAAAAATAACATTTTGTAATATCATTCAAATACATTTAATATATTTTTGCTGATTGATTTGTTGTTTTTATTTACAGTTCTACAATGAGGAAGAGGCCAAAAAATACTCCCAGAAGTGAGTGTACATGATGATGAACTGTGTAATATCTCATGATCATGTAGTAATATTATTGTGTGTGTTGTATAGTTCTCGTATGATAGAGATTCAGACGCAGATGTCGGAGAGAGCCGTCGAGCTGTTGAATCTTCCTGAAGATCAGTCGTGTTATCTGCTGGATGTGGGGTGAGAATCACACTAAACGTTTAACACATGCTTGACTTCAGAATACTGTGTTTACATGTCATTTTACCATGTTTCATCTGTCAGCTGTGGCTCTGGACTGAGTGGAGATTATTTATCTGAAGCGGGTCATTATTGGGTTGGTGTGGACATCAGTACAGCTATGCTGGGTGAATGCACGCACTCGCACAAACACACACACTCACACAAACATGCTCGCGCGCACTCACAGAAACACGCTCACGTGCACGCGCACGCACAAACGCTCACGTGCCCGCCCACTCACACAAACATGCTCGCGCGCACTCGCACAAACACGCTCATGCGCACGCGCACAAACGCTCACGTGCCCGCCCACTCACACAAACACGCTTGCGCCCACGCGCACAAACACGCTCACGTGCCCGCCCACTCGCACAAACGCGCTCGCGCCCACTCGCACGCTCCCTCACCCTCACACGCTCGCGCTCACTCACACGCTCACACAAACACGCTCACGCACACTCACACAAACACGCACACTCACACAAACGCGCTCACGCACACTCACATGCTCACGCTCTCGCACACAAACACGCTCGCGCACACAAACACGCTCGCGCACACAAACACGCTCGCACACACGCACAAACGCGCGAGCGCACGCACAAACACGCTCGCGCACACTCCCACAAACATGCTCACTCACGCTCACACAAACGCGCTCACGCACGCTCACACAAACGCGCTCACGCACGCTCACACAAACGCGCTCGCGCGCACATACACGCTCATGCGCACAAACGCTCACGTGCCCGCCCACTCACACAAACACGCTCGCACGCACAAACACGCTCACGTGCCCGCCCACTCGCACAAACGCGCTCGCGCCCACTCGCACGCTCCCTCACCCTCACACGCTCGCGCGCACAAACACGCTCACACGCTTACACAAACACGCTCACGCACACTCACACAAACACGCACACTCACACAAACGCGCTCACGCACACTCACATGCTCACGCTCTCGCACACAAACACGCTCGCGCACACAAACACGCTCGCGCACACTCCCACAAACACGCTCACTCACACGCTCGCGCGCACAAACACGCACACAAACGCGCTCACGCACGCTGACACAAACGCGCTCACTCACACAAACGCGCTCACGCACACTCACACAAACGCGCACAAACGCGCACACGCACAAACGCGCTCACGCACACAAACATGCTCACGCACACTCACACAAACATGCTCACGCACACTCACACAAACATACTCACGCACACGCACACAAACATGATCACGCACACAAACATACTCACGCACACTCACACAAACATGCTCACGCACACAAACATGCTCACGCACACAAACATGCTCACGCACACAAACATGCTCACGCACACAAACATGCTCACGCACACACACGCACACAAACATGCTCACACACACACACACACACAAACATGCTCACGCACACAAACATACTCAGGCACACGCACACAAACATGCTCACGCACACACACGCACAAACATGCTCACGCACAAACACGCTCACTCACACTCACAAACACGCTCACGCACACTCACATGCTCACGATCTCGCACACAAACACGCTCACGCACACAAACACGCACACGCACACAATCACGCTCACGCACACAAACACGCTCACGCACACTCACACAAACGCGCTCACGCACGCTCACACAAACGCGCTCACGCACGCTCACACAAACGCGCTCACGCACACAAACATGCTCACGCACACGCACAAACATGCTCACGCACACGCACAAACATGCTCACGCACACAAACATACTCACGCACACTCACACAAACATGCTCACGCACACACACAAACATGCTCACGCACACAAACATGCTCGCGCGCACAAACACGCTCACGTGCCCGCCCACTCGCACAAACGCGCTCGCGCCCACTCGCACAAACGCGCTCGCGCCCACTCGCACAAACGCGCTCGCGCCCACTCCCTCACCCTCACATGCTCGCGCTCACTCACACGCTCACACAAACACGCTCACGCACACTCACACAAACACGCACACTCACACAAACGCGCTCACGCACACTCATGCTCACGCTCTCGCACACAAACACGCTCGCGCGCTCGCGCACGCACAAACACGCTCGCGCACACTCCCACAAACACGCACACTCACACAAACACGCTCACTAACACGCTCGCGCGCACAAACACGCACACTCACACAAACACGCACACTCACACAAACACGCTCACGCACACAAACACGCTCACGCACACAAACACGCTCACGCACACTCACAAACACGCTCACGCACATTCACATGCTCACGATCTCGCACAAACACGCACACAAACACGCTCACGCACACAAACACGCTCACGCACACAAACACGCACACAAACACGCTCACGCACACAAACGCGCTCACGCACACTCACACAAACGCGCTCGCGCGCACAAACACGCTCATGCGCACAAACGCTCACGTGCCCGCCCACTCGCACAAACACGCTCGCGCGCACAAACACGCTCACGTGCCCGCCCACTCGCACAAACGCGCACGCGCCCACTCGCACGCTCCCTCACCCTCACACGCTCGCGCGCACAAACACGCTCACTCACACGCTTACACAAACACGCACACACGCTCACGCACACTCACACAAACACGCACACTCACACAAACGCGCTCACGCACACTCACATGCTCACGCTCGCGCACACAAACACGCTCGCGCACACAAACACACTCGCGCACACAAACACGCTCGCACACACGCACAAACATGCTCGCGCGCGAGCGCACGCACAAACACGCTCGCGCACACTCCCACAAACACGCTCACTCACACTCACACAAACGCGCTCACGCACGCTCACACAAACGCGCTCGCGCGCACAAACACGCTCATGCGCACAAACGCTCACGTGCCCGCCCACTCACACAAACACGCTCGCGCCCACTCGCACAAACATGCTCGCGCACACAAACACGCACAAACACGCTCGCGCGCGAGCGCACGCACAAACACACTCGCGCACACTCCCACAAACACGCTCACACTCACACAAACGCGCTCACGCACGCTCACACAAACGCGCTCACGCACGCTCACACAAACGCGCTCGCGCGCACAAACACGCTCATGCGCACAAACGCTCACGTGCCCGCCCACTCACACAAACACGCTCGCGCCCACTCGCACAAACACACTCGCGCACACAAACACGCTCGCACACACGCGCTCGCGTGCGAGCGCACGCACGCACAAACACGCTCGCGCACACTCCCACAAACACGCTCACTCACACGCTCGCGCGCACAAACACGCACACTCACACAAACACGCTCACGCACACTCACACAAACGCGTTCACGCACGCTGACACAAACACGCTCACGCACGCTGACACAAACGCGCTCACACAAACGCGCTCACGCACACGCACACAAACACGCGCTCACGCACACAAACATGCTCACGCACACAAACATGCTCACGCACACTCACACAAACATACTCACGCACACGCGCACAAACATGATCACGCACACAAACATACTCACGCACACACACAAACATGCTCACGCACACTCACACAAACACGCACACTCACACAAACGCGCTCACGCACACTCACATGCTCACGCTCTCGCACACAAACACGCTCGCGCACACAAACACACTCGCGCACACAAACACGCTCGCACACTCGCACAAACACGCTCGCGCGCGAGCGCACGCACAAACACGCTCACGCACGCTCACACAAACGCGCTCACGCACGCTCACACAAACGCGCTCACGCACGCTCACACAAACGCGCTCGCGCGCACATACACGCTCATGCGCACAAACGCTCACGTGCCCGCCCACTCACACAAACACGCTCGCACGCACAAACACGCTCACGTGCCCGCCCACTCGCACTAACGCGCTCGCGCCCATTCGCACGCTCCCTCACACGCTCGCGCGCACAAACACGCTCACTCACACGCTTACACAAACACGCTCACGCACACACGCTCACGCACACTCACACAAACACGCACACTCACACAAACGCGCTCACGCACACTCACATGCTCACGCTCTCGCACACAAACACGCTCGCGCACACAAACACACTCGCGCACACAAACACGCTCGCACACGCACAAACACGCTCGCGCGCGAGCGCACGCACAAACACGCTCGCGCACACTCCCACAAACACGCTCACTCACACGCTCGCGCGCACAAACACGCACACAAACACAAACACGCACACTCACACAAACGCGCTCACGCACGCTGACACAAACGCGCTCACGCACGCTGACACAAACGTGCTCACACAAACGCGCTCACGCACACTCGCACAAACGCGCACAAACGCGCACACGCACAAACGCGCTCACGCACACAAACATGCTCACTCACACAAACATGCTCACGCACACACACACAAACATACTCACGCACACGCACACAAACATGATCACGCACACAAACATACTCACGCACACTCACACAAACATGCTCACGTACACAAACATGCTCACGCACACAAACATGCTCACGCACACAAACATGCTCACGCACACAAACATGCTCACGCACACACACGCACACAAACATGCTCACACACACACACAAACATGCTCACGCACACAAACATACTCAGGCACACGCACACAAACATGCTCACGCACACTCACGCACACAAACATGCTCACGCACAAACACGCTCACGCACACTCACAAACACGCTCACGCACACTCACATGCTCACGATCTCGCACACAAACACGCTCACGCACACAAACACGCACACAATCACGCACACAAACACGCTCACGCACACTCACACAAACGCGCTCACGCACGCTCACACAAACGCGCTCACGCACGCGCACAAACGCGCTCACGCACACAAACATGCTCACGCACACGCACAAACATGCTCACGCACACAAACATACTCACGCACACTCACACAAACATGCTCACGCACACAAACATGCTCACACACACACGCACACAAACATGCTCACGCACGCACACAAACATGCTCACGCACACACACAAACATGCTCACACACACAAACATGCTCGCGCGCACAAACACGCTCACGTGCCCGCCCACTCGCACAAACGCGCTCGCGCCCACTCGCACAAACGCGCTCGCGCCCACTCGCACGCTCCCTCACCCTCACATGCTCGCGCTCACTCACACGCTCACACAAACACGCTCTCGCACACAAACACGCTCGCGCGCGAGCGCACGCACAAACACGCTCGCGTACACTCCCACAAACACGCACACTCACACAAACACGCTCACTCACACGCTCGCGCGCACAAACACGCACACTCACACAAACACGCTCACGCACACTCACATGCTCACGATCTCGCACAAACACGCACACAAACACGCACACAAACGCGCTCACGCACACTCACACAAACGCGCTCACGCACACTCACACAAACACGCTTATGCGCACAAACGCTCACGTGTCCGCCCACTCGCACAAACACGCTCGCGCGCACAAACACGCTCACGTGCCCGCCCACTCGCACAAACGCGCTCGCGCCCACTCGCACGCTCCCTCACACGCTCGCGCGCACAAACACGCTCACTCACACGCTTACACAAACACGCTCACGCACACACGCTCACGCACACTCACACAAACACGCACACTCACACAAACGCGCTCACGCACACTCACATGCTCACGCTCGCGCACACAAACACGCTCGCGCACACAAACACACTCGCGCACACAAACACGCTCGCACACACGCACAAACACGCTCGCGCACGAGCGCACGCACAAACACGCTCACTCACACTCACACAAACGCGCTCACGCACGCTCACACAAACGCGCTCGCGCACGCTCACACAAACACGCTCATGCGCACAAACGCTCACGTGCCCGCCCACTCACACAAACACGCTCGCGCCCACTCGCACAAACACGCTCGCGCACACAAACACGCTCGCACACGCACAAACACGCTCGCGCGCGAGCGCACTCACAAACACACTCGCGCACACTCCCACAAACACACTCGCGCACACAAACGCGCTCACGCACGCTCACACAAACGCGCTCACGCACGCTCACACAAACGCGCTCGCGCGCACAAACACGCTCATGCGCACAAACGCTCACGTGCCCGCCCACTCACACAAACACGCTCGCGCCCACTCACACAAACACACTCGCGCACACAAACACGCTCGCACACACGCGCTCGCGTGCGAGCGCACGCACGCACAAACACGCTCGCGCACACTCCCACAAACACGCTCACTCACACGCTCGCACGCACAAACACGCACACTCACACAAACACGCTCACGCACACTCACACAAACGCGTTCACGCACGCTGACACAAACACGCTCACGCACGCTGACACAAACGCGCACACGCACACAAACGCGCACACGCGCTCACGCACACAAACATGCTCACGCACACTCACACAAACATACTCACGCACACGCGCACAAACATGATCACGCACACAAACATACTCACGCGCACACTCACACAAACACACACACTCACACAAACGCGCTCACGCTCTCGCACACAAACACGCTCGCGCACACAAACACGCTCGCGCACACAAACACGCTCGCACACACAAACACGCTCGCACACACGCACAAACACGCTCGCGCGCGAGCGCACGCACGCACAAACATGCTCGCGCACACTCCCACAAACACGCTCACTCACGCTCACACAAACGCGCTCACGCACGCGCACATACACGCTCATGCGCACAAACGCTCACGTGCCCGCCCACTCACACAAACACGCTCGCACGCACAAACACGCTCACGTGCCCGCCCACTCGCACAAACGCGCTCGCGCCCACTCGCACGCTCCCTCACCCTCACACGCTCGCGCGCACAAACACGCTCACTCACACGCTTACACAAACACGCTCACGCACACACGCTCACGCACACTCACACAAACACGCACACTCACACAAACGCGCTCACGCACACTCACATGCTCACGCTCTCGCACACAAACACGCTTGCGCACACAAACACACTCGCGCACACAAACACGCTCGCACACACGCACAAACACGCTCGCGCGCTCGCGCACGCACAAACACGCTCGCGCACACTCCCACAAACACGCTCACTCACACACTCGCGCGCACAAACACGCACACAAACACGCACACTCACACAAACGCGCTCACGCACGCTGACACAAACGCGCTCACGCACGCTGACACAAACGCGCTCACGCACGCTAACACAAACGCGCTCACGCACACTCACACAAACGCGCTCACGCACACTCACACAAACGCGCACACGCACAAACGCGCTCACGCACACAAACATGCTCACGCACACTCACACAAACATACTCACGCACACAAACATGATCACGCACACAAACATACTCACGCACACTCACACAAACATGCTCACGTACACAAACATGCTCACGCACACAAACATGCTCACGCACACAAACATACGCACACGCACACAAACATGCTCACGCACACACACACACAAACATGCTCACGCACACACGCACACAAACATGCTCACACACACACACACACAAACATGCTCACGCACACAAACATACTCAGGCACACGCACACAAACATGCTCACGCACACACGCACACAAACATGCTCACGCACAAACACGCTCACGCACACTCACAAACACGCTCACGCACACTCACATGCTCACGATCTCGCACACAAACACGCTCACGCACACAATCACGCTCACGCACACAAACACGCTCACGCACGCTCACACAAACGCGCTCACGCACGCTCACACAAACGCGCTCACGCACGCTCACACAAACGCGCTCACGCACGCGCACACAAACGCGCTCACGCACACAAACATGCTCACGCACGCACAAACATGCTCACGCACACACACACGAACACAAACATGCTCACGCACACACACAAACATGCTCACGCACACAAACATGCTCACGCACACAAACATGCTCAGGCACACTCACACAAACATGCTCACGCACACAAAGATGCTCACGCACACACACACACAAACATGCTCACGCACACAAACATGCACACGCACACTCACACAAACATGCTCACGCACACTCACACAAACATGCTCACGCACACTCACAAACATGCACACGCACACTCACACAAACATGCTTGCGCACACTCACATGCTCACGCACACAAACATGCACACGCACACTCACAAACATGCTCGCGCACAAACATGCTCGCGCACACTCAAACATGCTCGCGCACACTCACACAAACATGCACACTCGCGTACAAACACATGCTCACACACTCACACTAACATGCACACAAACACGTACTCTCATACAAACATGCACACAAATACGCACACTCACACAAAAGCACACACTCACAATCATGCATACTCGCACACATGCGTGCACACTCACACAAACGCACACACACACGTACACAAACGCACACAATCATGCATACACACTCACACAAATGCGCACACTCACACAAATATGCATACATACACACACAAACACGCACACATACGCATGAAAATGTGCTCAGTTGTGTTGTGTGATGTGCAGATGTTGCGTTGGACAGAGATGTGGAGGGCGATGTGGTGTTGGGTGACATGGGTCAGGGTGTCCCGTTCAGACCTGGAGTGTTTGATGGCTGTATAAGGTACAGATCCAGTCAGAAACACTAATAATAAAACTGAATGTGAGCTCACATATGAGATCTTTTGGTGTTGTGTTCAGTATTTCAGCACTGCAGTGGTTGTGTAACGCAGATAAGAAAACTCATAGTCCTCCAAAGAGACTGTACAGGTTCTTCAGCTCGCTGTACTCATCACTGGTGAGATACACATCTTCTACACAAGTCTTTTTTATCTGCTGAGTCACGACTGATCTACAGTCATTTATCAAACACAAAAAAAGCTGTCTGAATACGCCCCTCTTATGCTGTTGGTCAAATAAACAGATAGTCCCGCCCCCAACTCACCCCACTGGTCGAGTGAATGTTATTGTCTCTCAAAACAAACAGAGGACTTTTCTTTGTGCCACAGAGACACAGTGTTTTACAGTTTTATAGTTGTCTCTGCACATTAAACTGGTATTTAACACTGAAAAAACACATCAGCTTTAAAGAAATAGTTCACCTATACATAAATTCTGTCATCATTTACTCACCCTCATGTTGTGCAAAACCTGTGTGAGTTTCTTCAGTGAAACACAAAAGGAAATGTTTTTTATGATTGTGACTCACTTTAAAGGTTTAAAAAGGAGCCAAACGTGTCATAAAAGTAGTCCATGTAACTCTTGCATCATACTCTGAATGTTTACAAACTAAACAATGTGTTCAGTTATCACTGAACTATACAGTGGCAAGAAAAGTATGTGAACCCCTTAGAATTAGCTGTTTTTCTGCATTTAGCCATAAATTGTGGTCTCATCTTCATTAAAGTCACACATATAGACAAACTCAATCTGCGTAAGGTAACAATATTTAAACCAGTATAATCTTTCATATCTTTATTGAACACATCCCATTAAACATTCACAGTGCTGTGGAAAAAGTAAGCGAACCCTTGGATTTAATAACTGGTCGATCCTCCTTTGGCAACAGTAACAGTAAGTGTTTGTGATAGTTGCAAATTACACCTGCACAACGTTCAGGATTTTGGCCCATTCTTCCTTACAGAACTGCTTCAGGCCAGACATATTCTTAGGATGTCTGGTGTCTCTCTTGAGGTCATTCCACAGCATCTCTATTGGGTTAATGTCTGGGCTCTGACTGGGACACTCCAAAAGTAGATTTTCTTTTTTTGAAGTTATTTCAATGTCTTGGGTCAGTGTCCTGCTGCATCACCCTAACTTCAACTGATCTTCAGCTAGAAACAGTCCACCTGACATTAATTCATTTTTCCTTTGATGATGGCAAACGGTTCAGGCCCTGAAACAGAAGTAATACTCCCTCCACCGTACTTCACCATTGAGATGACGTTTTCATGTTGGCATGTGGTGCCCTTTTTACGCCATACATAGTGCCGTGTGTTCTTCCCAAACAGTTCAACCTTAGTTAATCGGTCAAAAAACATTTTCCCAGTAGTGCTGTGGAGTGTCAAAGTGGTCTTTGGCAAACTTCAGGTGTGCAGCAATGTTTTTGTTAGAAAGCAGAAAGCCTGTTTAATGTTTTCTGTATAGTAGACGCATGAACAGAGATGTTAACTAGTTCCAGTGATTCCTTCAAGTCTTCATCTGTCACTCTAGGTTTATTTTTTACCTCATTAATCATTCTGCAGTGCGCCCTTTGAGTCATCTTAGCTGGATGGCCACTTCTAGAGAGAGTACCTATAGTACTAAATCTTCTCCATTTATAGACAGTTTGTCTAACTATGGACAGATGAATATCTAACGGCCACTTCTAGTGAAAGTACCTATAGTACTAAATCATCTCCATTTATAGACAGTTTGTCTAACTGTGGACAGATGAATATCTAACGGCCACTTCTAGTGAGAGTACATAGTACTAAATCATCTCCATTTATAGACAGTTTGTCTAACTGTGGACAGATGAATATCTAACGGCCACTTCTAGTGAGAGTACCTATAGTACTGAATCATCTCCATTTATAGACAGTTTGTCTAACTGTGGACGGATGAATATCTAACGGCCACTTCTAGTGAGAGTACCTATAGTACTGAATCATCTCCATTTATAGACAGTTTGTCTAACTGTGGACGGATGAATATCTAACGGCCACTTCTAGAGAGAGTACCTATAGTACTAAATCATCTCCATTTATAGACAGTTTGTCTAACTGTGGACAGATGAATATCTAACGGCCACTTCTAGTGAGAGTACATAGTACTAAATCATCTCCATTTATAGACAGTTTGTCTAACTGTGGACAGATGAATATCTAACGGCCACTTCTAGTGAGAGTACCTATAGTACTGAATCATCTCCATTTATAGACAGTTTGTCTAACTGTGGACAGATGAATATCTAACGGCCACTTCTAGAGAGAGTACCTATAGTACTAAATCATCTCCATTTATAGACAGTTTGTCTAACTGTGGACAGATGAATATCTAACGGCCACTTCTAGTGAGAGTACCTATAGTACTAAATCACCTCCATTTATAGACAGTTTGTCTAACTGTGGACAGATGAATATCTAACGGCCACTTCTAGTGAGAGTACCTATAGTACTGAATCATCTCCATTTATAGACAGTTTGTCTCACTGTGGACGGATGAATATCTAACGGCCACTTCTAGAGAGAGTACCTATAGTACTGAATCATCTCCATTTATAGACAGTTTGTCTAACTGTGGACGGATGAATATCTAACGGCCACTTCTAGTGAGAGTACCTATAGTACTAAATCATCTTCATTTATAGACAGTTTCTCTGACTGTGGACAGATGAATATCTAACGGCCACTTCTAGTGAGAGTACCTATAGTACTAAATCATCTCCATTTATAGACAGTTTGTCTAACTGTGGACGGATGAATATCTAACGGCCACTTCTAGTGAGAGTACCTATAGTACTAAATCATCTCCATTTATAGACAGTTTGTCTAACTGTGGATAGATGAATATCTAACGGCCACATCTAGTGAGAGTACATAGTACTAAATCATCTCCATTTATAGACAGTTTGTCTAACTGTGGACAGATGAATATCTAACGGCCACTTCTAGAGAGAGTACCTATAGTACTAAATCACCTCCATTTATAGACAGTTTGTCTAACTGTGGATGGATGAATATCTAACGGCCACTTCTAGTGAGATTACCTATAGTACTAAATCACCTCCATTTATAGACAGTTTGTCTAACTGTGGACAGATGAATATCTAACGGCCACTTCTAGAGAGAGTACCTATAGTACTAAATCACCTCCATTTATAGACAGTTTGTCTAACTGTGGATGGATGAATATCTAACGGCCACTTCTAGAGAGAGTACCTATAGTACTAAATCATCTCCATTTATAGACAGTTTGTCTAACTGTGGACAGATGAATATCTAAACTCTTCAGGATAACTTTTAACCCATTTCAGCTTCATGAAAAGCAACAATTCTTGTTTTGTGAGGCATGGTACACGTCAGCAGATGTTTCTTGTTAATAGCAAACTCAAAATGTGCTATTTATAAATTAAAGTAGCTGTTACCCACACCTCCAATCTCAATTCATTAATTAAATTGCCAGATTTGCCAACACCTAACTATAGTTAGCTTTTGTTGACTTCTTTAGCTAGGAGTTCTCTTACTTTTTCCACAGCACTGTCAATGTTTAAGGGGATGTGTTCAATGAAGAAATTAAAAATTATAATTGTGTGTGTGTTGTTAGCTTCAGGACATTGTGTTTGTCTATACTTGTGACTAATGAAGATGAGATCACATTTTATGACTAATTAATGTAGAAAAACAGCTAATTCCAAAGGGTTCACATACTTTTACTTGCCACTGTATGTGTTTTTTTTTTCACTGCTTGTCTTCCTATAAAATTATTTTCCTCAGACTGACAGGAAGCACATAGTCCTTTATAAACAATATGAGATGATAAACTGACTGTTCATGTTGTTGTAGGCGAGAGGAGCGCGTGCTGTCTTTCAGATTTACCCAGAAAACTCAGAGCAGGTCAGTGTTTCATGAACACAGTTATGTGCTGTTCACTTTAATCCCATCAGAGGAACAAATGAATAAAATGTGAGTTGAGATGTAGTTGTGTTGTTTGTGTGGTCAGTTGGAGTTGATCACATCTCAGTCCATGAAAGCCGGATTCACAGGAGGAATGGTGGTGGATTATCCCAACAGCAGCAAAGCCAAAAAGTACAATCTGCAGCTGTTATTATCATTCATCAACACAAGTATATCTAATCATCATAATGAGTGACTTTATAATCATCTCTTTTTCAAAGGTTTTTTCTGTGTTTGTTTGCTGGCGTTTCAGGCGTTTTACCAAAGGTATGTACAGCATCGGTGTGAACACATGAAAGCACAGGTGACTGTGTGATGATTAAATGATTTGTGCTGATTTCAGGGTTTAGATTCAGAGAGTGCCGACAGACGAGTGTCAAATCAAGTTCAGTTCACAGCGCAGAGGTACACACACACACACACACACACACACACACACACACACACGTGCGCGCACACACACACACACACACTTGATTTACACTTGTCACCATCTGCTCCTGTCAATTAAAGGTCCCGCTTTAAAGCGATGAAGGGAAAGTCTGTGAAGAAGAGTAAAGACTGGATCGTGGAGAAGAAAGAGCGACGCCGTCGACAGGGGAAGTATGTCTCATTCACTACTTATAAACATCTTTAACATGAACTATCTCACAACTGCTGCTTGAGTTTCATATTAGCACATGTAGAAGAGAAAGCGTTTTTACTTTTCAACATTTTATCATCACATTTTCTCCTCACTTGAATGCCCAATTCCCACTACTTAATTGGTCCTCGTGGTGGTGCGGTTACTCGCCTCAATCCAGGTGGTGGAGGATGAATCTCAGTCGCCTCCGCTTCTGAGACCGTCAATCCGCGCATCTTATCATGTGACTCGTTGTGGATGACACCGCGGAGACTCGCAGCATGTGGAGACTCATGCTACTCTCCACGATCCACCACCACAAGGAGGTTACCCCGTGTGACTCTACCCTCCTTAGTGACAGGGCCAATTTGGTTGCTTCGGAGAACTGACTGGAGTCACTCAGCACGCCCTATTTTTTGAATCTCTTAATGTCAATAGTCTTGTGATGTGACAAATCAATTTGATAAATAGTTGCAATATTCCACGTAGTCTCTCCTTAATTACAAGTTCATTATTGTCATTTGCCTTGGAGGAAATTATGTCATTTTAAACATCATTGTTTGTACTTCCCCTCTTTGTTTCCTCAGGGACGTAAGAGCTGACACCAAGTACACGGGACGTCACAGGAGACCACGCTTCTGACCCGTCTCTACATCGTGTGCAGTTGTCCAGTTTCTCCAGTTTACAACACATTTAGTCTTCCAGACTGATTTACAGGCTTCTTGTTTCTAGAAGATCACGTTGATCCACATATTGCAGGAAATCAACATTTGTATTTATAACATGAACAGATTTTAATCCATTCAGAATCACTCATAATAAATACTGCAAATAATGTATATGTTATGTATACACTGCTGTGGTTATTGGTGTGAAAATATGATTACCAATAATTCAAATAAACATATCCAATAAACAAGAATGAGTAAAATCATAAATCACTTTTAAACTTTGATTAAGATGAGTTTTATTTTCTGTTTGCAAGCGCTGGATAACCACTTCACAGTCTGTCCATATATGAAGCACAGCAGAAAGAATGGACCCGAAGAACATTAATACATTATTCATGTGTTTTAACATTTGAATCCATTTTTATACCCAGAAATGCTGTAAGTATTTCCTTTAACCGCAATCATTACACCTAATGTGAAGGCGTCGTTCTCGAAACACACTGATCGATATAGTATGTACTAAGCTTGTGAGCTGATCAGATGATCAGTTTGACGCTCCGCTGCGCGAGCGATGAGCGCGTCAGACCGCTGCGAGTGAAACATGAAGGATCGCACGCAAGAACTCCGACATGTAAGTGTTTCTGAATCATATTCAGTCGAGTGCAACTTATTCATTTAGGACAGAAGTTCATATTAATGATCTTTAAACGACAGAAGGCATTAAACACTAACGTTTAATAGCGATCACATTATGAATGTCACTGATCAATAATAATCTTTCAGACCTGTATTGTCACATTCGTTTCTCCTGTTTGTAATTAATGTGTTGCCATTGTGTGGGAAATGAAATGAACGATTTGAATTAAGTTTTTCATCTGGCGCGGAATGTGTGTGAGACGCACGTGCGGTGAGTTACAATGTACACGCCGAAGACATGCAAAAATACACATTTAAATATTCATGAACATAATTAACATTCACAGCTGCACAAATATACACGGAGCTTAAAGTTTTTGAAATGTTTTTGACCATTCTATATGATCAAATTAATATCATTGTTATAGTATTTAAAGTATTTTAGATTTTTAATAGCAATACCATATTTGAGAAAATATTAATTACAATAGTTATTGCTATATAGTTCGTGTATTGCACAAGTAATCACAACAGCGCTGTTGTCATCATACATCATTTGATACACAATGCCTCTGAGAATTGTAAATGAGGTGATTCTAACATGCTGTAGTGCATTTGATGTGTATGTTGTGTTTTTGATTTTCCAGTTGGTCTCAACTGATCCAGAGCTGTGGATTGATCTCAGCACTATTAATCATTGACTAATCTTACACTAAACAGACAGACAGGACAGCAGTTCAGTCATGTTGAGTTTCAACTATTGATTCACTTTGTGCTGCTTTTTATTTTCATGTTGCACAGTCTCTCTTTAGTGTGCTTCAGTTTTTACAGAGATATTCATGTTCAGTAGCTCTTCAGTCAGGAATGGATGTGAGTTTCAGGATCAATGAGTCCGTTTACATGCATACCCTGATAACTTCCAAAAATCAGCTAATTTAACTCTTTAAAAAGATTTCCTGTTTCAGTGGCATACCTAAAAATTAAAAACTCATAACTCGACAAAAACAAAAAAAGAGGGTCGTGTGTTTGGTATCACTGTGAAGAAAACGTTTCACATTTTAATGGTATAGAGCAGGGGTCAGGAACCTTTTTTCACTAAGGAGCCAATTTTTTTATTTTTGGTTGATGCATTTTTTCGAAAGAGCCGTACCACAAACAAATAATTTACTATTTTCAAAAACAAAGTTTTTCAATTTAAATAAAATGTTTATATTGCCCATAGACTACTCATCTAACAAATAGGTAACATGTTGCAATATGGAATTGAGTACACATGTTTGTGCGGGTCTCCATAAAATGAAAAATGTAACTTCCCTTTTGGGCTGGGTGATAGATAAAAAACATTTTAATGTTAATCGCATTTAAAATATCAATATCCGATTATATGATCAATCTCCAAGATCGGTGAATATTTTTGCTTCGTTGATTTTGCTTTAAAAATTCAATTAATTTATTGAAACACAAAAACAAAAGAAATTCTAAATTCAAATTGCACTTTAAACGAAACAGAAAAGCAATACAAATAACGAAGTGATTAAATAATACGATATATAACCAAATCCAAACATTCACCATCACGCAAGTATCAGTATGCAGCAGCAGGTGCAATCAAAAAATTCTTGCGTTCCCAAAAAATGTGCCAAATGTGTTTTCTTATCGAATGTGTTTGCATTGTGTTTTGGTCATATTTATGCTGCCTAAAGAAAACAAATAGAACTCAATTTTAGGTTCAAGGTGAACGAGCCTTGAATTACTTTATGATTTAATCACTTTCGTCTTTGTTTCTTTAATACAATGATATATATTACTGAACCTGCAGAGTCACAGCACCTCACGAGATGATCAGAGATCATGTGCAGCGTTCTCATAGACTACATTATTCTTCCAAACAGTTTTCAGTTGAATAAAACAGATAAAAAGGAGTGAAAACTCTTTACATGCACTTGTTTCACGAGACAGGGTCCCGTTACACGCCTGTGAACAAACATCGAATCAGACACGAGCATTGAGGGCTTTTATTTTGTCTGTTCTTAAAAATATAATAAAGTGTGTTTCTTCAAACATGTCAGTATTTCTTGTCGTGTCACTCTGAGACATCTTTTGCAGGTAGATGAGCAAAATTACTCGTGCATGAAATACATTTGGAGCTCGCGAACTGGATCGAGCCTCGTCGCATTTTGCGGGTGATATATCACACTCTGGTTGCACAAAAAATAACGAATGTTCATGAAATCGCTCGTAGTAAATGCTCTTAACAGCTAAGCTCAATAGATATTGGGAAACGAGTCCCAGAATGTTTGTGTGTCGGAGAAGCGCTTTCATTGCACTCAGAGTTCACTGCGCACACACATTAAATCAGACACGCATTGGCGGCTTTTCTTTCGTCTGTTCTTCAAAATATGATCACGTTTCGTCAAACATGCATCTTTGTGTCTAATTTCTTGTTATATAGCTCTCTGACAAGTAGTCGGGAAGATCTACTTCACCAGGAGTAGGCTGTAAAATTCAGGAGAAAGGAAACCAAAACAGTGTCATTGACTTCAAGCTTTGCAATCGCACCCACACGTTCTGTCGGAAAATGATCTCTAGAAAGTATTAAACGATCATGTGTTCATGAATGGTGACCACCCGGCAGACCACTTGATTTTTAACAAAGAGCCACTTGTGACTCGTGACCCATAGGTTCCCAACCCCTGGTATAGATGATGATACATTCTGAGACTCTCTGAAACTGCTGAAAATTCAGCAAATAATTCACCTTTTTTCTTATTTTTCTCTGGGTGTAAATACACTGACTCTGAAAAACTTTTTTTGTTTTGTTCCCAATCAAGTCAACTGTATCTGAGAAAGATGTTTCGTTGATATCACAGAGCAATCAAAAGCTATAACATTACAGTTTTTTTAACCTTTTTTTTTTCTTTTCATGAAACAAATTCCATACATTACAAATAAAAGTCAAACAATATACATAGCTGTACTTGTATGTATATGCACACACACCCATACATATGCATATTAACATATACACATATCTGTCCATACATATACACTTATTCTTATTATACCATGTGCATACATACAACAATCTACATATACCTTGGTCATACATACATCTTGGTAGAAATGTAATAAGTAAACCAAAGAAATATAAATGAATATACAGGAAAAAAGAAAAAACTGCTGCTGACTTATCCTGTCTCATAGGATATTACACGTTCCCTATAACTTTAACGTTAACAAAGGCAGTAACAATCTTCATTAACCTAATTGTCGGATGTTATTCGAATATTTCCTTTAGAATTTAATAAGCTATATCTAAGACTAATCAAAGCACATGGAGCACACATATATCCCTGAACAATAAGCATTTCAATGTATACATCAAGGTTGCCAATTAAAGATTTTATTGGGCTCCATATTTTTTCAAATGTCTTGGATCTATTCGATAACTTATATCTCAGCTCTTCTAGAGGTAACACGTTGCAAATGTGGACACAGACTCAGTTTTCCATTTCTGTAAAATGTATTTCTTAGCCAAGATCATACATAATGAAACCGCTTGTGACTGATATTTATTTCCTATACTCGCTGTGTCCCCCCCAAAAATGAAAAGTTTTGGCTCAGGTGCCAAATGAATTTGATATACTTCTGAGAGAAATTCAAATATACACCTCCAGAAGGGACCAGAAAGCATGAGCCAACTTACCTCCCAAAATCTTGCATTTATTACATGTAGAGGATACATTTGGGTAAATCCTATGTAGTGTGGTCCTCGAATAATGAAGCCTGTGGATAACTTTGAATTGAATCACAGCTTGCTTGGCATTAATAGAGCTTTCATGAATTTTATTAAGACAATTTTCCCATGAATCATTAATCAGTTCTCGCTTATAAGATCAGTTCATTCTGTCTAGCAGTAGAGCATAAAAGAAGGATACTGTGCTATGTTCCATTGGACTGCATTTACAGAGTTTCATGTATAGGAATGTTTTCGAATCCTGTGAAATGTTTCCTAATTAAACTGATTAAATGAACCACATTTATTATCAATATACAAGTCTCTTATGGAAATGAAACGCTTTTGCCTCCATTGAAAGAAAACCTTGTTTTGTAAGCCAGGGATGAACGCATGGTTGTTACAAATTGGGCTGTCCAAATATATGTGTGGAAGATCTAGAAATGGTTTAATCCGTTTCCATATTTTAAGGGAATCATTTATTATTATGTTCCCATTATAAAACATTGAATTTATTTTTTCCAGACTATTCAGCAATGCTTCTAAAGATGCCCTCCTACATGAGGTTCTTTCTAACCAAACCATTTCCTGTATCTCCACCTTATTTTCACAAGTTTGTCTCCACCAGGAAAGGGACTGTAGATTAGCAGCCCAATAGTAAACTCTGAAGTAGGGAAGACTGAATCCTCCTTTTGTTTTTGACTTATACAGGTGTTTTTTAGATATTCTGACCACTTTATAATACCATATAAAAGGAATAATTGTAGACTATAATTTTGCAAATAACTTTAATGGTATGATAACCAGATTGGAAATAAATACATTTTAGATTCAAGGGAGAGTCACCATTTTGATATCATTAATCTTTCCCACCATTTAATTTAAAGATACATTTAAGATTAACTTTCAGCTGATTAATTTTTATATGCCAATTTGTTTTAAGCAATGCTCTCTGCTCATCAGCCATCAAAATACCCATATCGGTCAATCACTAGACAGCGTGTGACGTTTCATAGCTCTGTTGGTCACGCTTCCTCTCTTCATACGGATTCGCAAGCCAGAGTTCACCAAACTTGAACTTCCGATAGGCAGTGTTGTACATGAAGTTGTGTTACCTGTCTCCCGTGTTTGGATGCGTTTGAATGGGAGAGAATAAAGCGCAAAGTGTAGAGCGAACGCCCCTTAAACTGGCAAATGTTGTCAAATCCAGTGATTATTTTATCCTCAAACTTGTTTATTGTATCCATGCAGAATCTTGTGAACACAAACCTGTTTCTAATAACAGACTAATACAAAGTCCTGTTTGCTTTTACTCACAGAAGGTCCATCAAACCAGCCAATCAGATGAGCACTTATTATGCAGAGAAAGATTTTTACAGTTTTTTTGTGCCATACACGATCTGTGGGCCATCTGAGATTGAGATTTGACTAATCAGCTATTAACTGTTAGTGTTTGTTTTGATCAGGGGAAAGAGGAAGGAGAGGAGGATGACGTGACTGTTGGTGTTGAGAAAGGCTTCATGGACGAGTTCTTTGAGCAGGTATGATATTAATATTACTCATTCACATATTAGAAACATATCAACAATCTTACATTTCCTGAACTCTGCCATTTGGAATTTCTCTCTACTTCCACCTTTGGCCACACCTCTTCCTCTCATGCCCTTTTGATACCTCTGTGTACCATCTGTGCAAGATGTGTTTCTGGATCAGTGTTATTGTTGAGAACAGCAGTCCTGTTAACTAATCAGATTTTAGGGTTGGTTAAGAGCTTTGATTGCTTGTAAACGACGCAAGATCCATGTGTTTTATTCTGAAGGTTTCTTGTTGTCCTTGTTTCCTGTCCTCTCTTTCACACCTGTCCTGTTTTAGTTTGTGTTTGTCTTGTTTTTGTGTTTGATTGTATTCTGTTGACGAGTGGGGTCATGATCTTTCTCGCATCTTGCTGTTGTGTTGTATTTTGATTGATGTATGACTCTTTGAAGTCGACACAACCTCATTTACTCTCAGGATTTTCTCTTGGGTCTTTATCTTTATTCAACAGCTAAACTAACCTTCATTATTAGCAATAGGGATTGTAAATGTTTAAAAAGTTTATGATTGACATTTGAAATATATTTTTCACACATTTTATGAAGACTTCAGGAAAGAGAGAAAAGTCTGTTACATGTTTTGAAGTAACACTCATTATATGACACAACTGCAGCCTTCAAGGCCAAATGACAAAATGGCAATTTCAAATTCAGTACATGATAAGACCACACACAACTAATGATATGGTGGGCATGCCAAAAACATCTGTCTTACATTTAAGTGGTCAATAGTCGTCGTCATCAGAGAGCACTTTTCTCTGAGAGGTGGTTGATCAAGAGGGATTTTTAAGAACTCCTCACATCTAGATGCAAGACTTTTTTTTTTTTTTTTTTTTTTTTTTTTTTTCAATTATCTTTTTATTGATTTTTAACATTTTGTTAACAGACAAAAATAAAAAAAATAAAAAAATAAAAAATAAATAAAAATAAAATAAATAAAATAAAATAATAAATAAATACAAATAATAATAAGTAAATATACATATAAAAATAACGATAATAATAATAAAATACAGCAAATTAAATCAAGTCAATCCGTGGTCACAGATCACAGTTCATCCTTTATGAATGATATATAAACATGCCAAACCCTGTCATGGCATAGTAGTGTCAGAGGTCCATAAGCGGTTCCCATATCCTTCGGAAGGCCATCCCCCTTATTTTTTAGGGCGTATGTACGTTGTTCCAGTCTTAGAGTTTCATTTAGGATTTGTTTAAACAGATTGAGTGATGGGGGTTTTTGTTGATTCCAATTGAGCAAAATGCACTTCTTTGCTATATAGGACATGATGATAATCCTCTTCCTGCATGTGGTGTCCAGTGTCTTGTCCAATTCTGTACCAAAGAGGTACCATGTTGGTGTAATGTCCAGCGGGGTTTTCACAATCTTAACAGTTAGGTCATGTACCACCTTCCAGAAATGTTTTAATTTCCTGCATTCCCAAAAGACATGCATAATTGACCCTTTACATATTTTACAACGATGACATCTGGGGGATGAGTTAGGGAACATTTTACTTAAGCGGAGCGGAGTAAGGTACACCCTGTGCATGAATTTATAATTTTGCTCAATTATTTTATTACAGGACAGTGAGGAAAAAACATTCTGACATATCGTTTCCCATTGATCTTCCTCAAAAGCACGTCCCATATCCTTCTGCCATATGTTCCTAAGTGACGTCAAGGAAGAGCTGTACTGGTCCAACAAAGCCCTATAAATTACAGAGATTGTTCCTTTTAATGATGTTGATTTTACCAAAATCTCCTCAAGATTTGTTAGCCCCAGAGACAGGCGTTTTTCCCCTTTCAGGGTGTTTATTAGATGGCGAATTTGTAAGTATTTATAAAAGTCCTGTTTCGGAATTTCATATTCTGACATTAAAACAGCAAAGGACTTGAGTGTATCCCTGTCAAACAGTTGTTGGAATTGATGTACACCATTTCCTCTCCACTTTGCGAACAAGGAACCACCAATAGATGGTGGCAGATCTGGGTTTAAGGATAAGGGGGATAGTATGGAGATTTTGCCAAAGTACCCACAGAACTTATTTATATCTTGCCAAGCCCGGAGGGTGTTGTGAACTACATAGGTTTTTGTTATTTGATGTAGTGCATTTATGTTGTTAATGAATGGTAGCCAGGACACAGAAATAGGAGTACAGAGTTCTTCTTCTATGTCTATCCAGTGTGCATTATTACGTCTTTGTACCCAGCTAATCAGGCCCTTAGATGCAAGACTTTTAAACATTTTACTTTTTAAACTTTTTAGGCTACGTTGACACGGCAAGGGTTAATACACAGATCTGATCTTTTGACCACCTGTTTACATTCACTTTACATTTATTACCTGCCAACACTCTCTAGGGTGACTCACAAGACAATTTACACATAAAAATTCCCATGCGAGCATTCATTCACTAACATGAGCGCTATCAAGTGATGGTTTCACAACTGAGCCCTCTGTCTGTCGTCACAGATATTTTATTAATTATAGTGATTAAGATTTGATATGCTCAATAGTGTGTATGTTTACTTTGAGTATTCTTGTAAATGTGGTTACGGATAACACATGATTGTTCTTTTACTGCTATTCTCTTCTTGAAAAACTTGAGAAACTCAAACTTGTTATCTATTCCACTGCATTTCCCTAATTCTGCACATGTAACTTAACAGAATAATTATCATTGAAATCCTCCACTCTATGATAAAGTGTGAACACAATTAGACTTGAGCATGTAGTGAAATTTTTTTTTGTTTTGTTATTAACATGTTTTATTGATTCCAGCAAAGACAAGAATAGATTTAACAACAAAATTATCCATACAAAATCAACTTATAACCCTTAATAAAGTGCAAATGCGAGATAACAGGGTGTAATTTAACTTCTCCGGTTAGTTTAATAGAAAGGCTTTGCAATGGTGAAATAGGGGCAAGAACTTCCTGTTCAATACCAAACCAGGGAGGGGCTCTCTCAGGTGGAAGCGACCAATGAGCCAAATGTCTGAGAATGCATAATAATAAAACAAAATCTTGGGTAGATCTAGCCCACATTTGTCAATCGGCCTATGCAGCTTACTGAAATGTAATCTGGGGCGTGTACCATTCCAAATGAAGGACGTCACTATACTATCAAATTGCTTGAAGAGAGGGGGACATCAACAGGGAGAGATTGTAACAGGTAGATGAACCTTGGAATACAATTAATTTTAATAACATGAACCTTCCAATTAATAGTTAAATGTAATGAAGCCCACCTGCCCACATGCAGCGGCTAACGGACTGGTGTAGAACCAACAACCTGTCCCTGAATGTGGACAAAACAAAAGAGATGGTTGTTGACTTTAGGAGGGCACAAAGTGAACACTCCCCGCTGAACATCGACGGCTCCTCTGTGGAGATCGTCAAGAGCACCAAATTCCTTGGTGTTCACCTGGCGGAGAGCCTCACCTGGTCCCTCAACACCAGCTCTGTTACCAAGAAAACCCAGCAGCATCTCTACTTTCTTCAAAGGCTGAGGAAAGCACATCTCCCACCCCCCATCCTCACCACATTCTATAGAGGGACTATTGAGAGCATCATGAGCCGCTACATCACTGCCTGGTTTGGGACTTGCACCGTTTTGGACCGCAAAGCCCTGCAGAGGATAGCGAGGACAGCTGAGAAGATCATCAGGGTCTCTCTTCCCTCCATCAAAGACATTTACGAAAAACACTGCATCTGCAAAGCAACCAGCATTGTGGACGACCCCACACGCCCCTCACACAAACTCTTCACCCTCCTGCCGTCTGGCAAGAGGTAATGAAGCATTCGGGCCCTCACGGCCAGACTGTGTAACAGCTTCTTCCCCCAAGCCATCAGACTCCTCAATACTCAGAGTCTGGACTGACACACACACACACACACACACACACACACACACACACGTGTCCTGAGTTGCACTTTAATTACTGTCACTTTATAACTGTCTGCTACCTCAATAAATGCTATGTCCATAGAACACTATCTCATAGTATGTTATGTTTACATTACATTTTTAGGAACTGTCATCTTTTTGCACTACTGTGTACTGGTCGGCGCTGCACTGTAATCTCACTGTGCCTATTGTCCTGTTAATTTTTAGTAATTTATTGTACTGTCCCGTACTTTTGCACACATTTGCATGTGCACTTTATATAGGTATGTTATTTAGTCTGTGTAGTCTCATGTGGTTCTGTGTTTGTCCTGTGTTGTTTTATGTAGCACATGGTCCTGGAGGAACATTGTCTCGTTTCACTGTGTACTGTAATAATTGTATATGGATGAAACGACAATAAAAACCACTTGACTTGACTTGACATCACTTCTAAAATCTTTTTATTAAAGGGTCAAAATTAACTAAATCAGACAAATTTGCTGGGAATAAAATACTCAAATACTTAATGCCCTGTTTGGGCCACTGGAAGGTGCCCGGCTGGAAAGCTGGTACTGGGCAGTACTCTGTTAGAGCCAAAGCTTCGGATTTAGACCAATTGACTCCGTATCCCGAGAACTTAGAAAAGGTATTAATAATTCTGTGGAGGCAAGGCATAGATCTAGTGGGGTCAGAGACAAATAATAAAATATAATCAATGTAAAGCAAAAGCTTAAGCACCACACCTCCCGCCATCACCCCGGAAAATCATCCTCCTTTCTTATCTCAGCTGCTAATGGTTCCAGCGCAAGACAGAACAATAATGGGGAAAGAGGGAAGCCCTGCCAGTGCCCCTATCCAGAATAAAATAATCTGAAATTAATCCATTTGTTTGTACCGCCGCTACTAGGTGTTTATAAAGTAATTTAATCCATCCAATAAAAGTATTCCCGAACCCATGGATTTCCAAAATCTTAAAAAGATAATCCCACTCTACCATATCAAACACCTTTTCGGCATCAAGCGAGATGGCAGAAACCGGAGTCTGATCATTCACCACTGACCACATGATATTGATGAAACACCTAATGTTATCAGAAGAGATGCGGCCCCGAATAAACTCCACCTGATCTATATGTATAAGAGATGTCATGACTGGGCGATAAAACTATATCAATATTTATCACAATAAAAAATCGTCGATATCATGAGCTTTTGAATAATTTTCTATATTTAGCCTGTGTTCTACATGTAGACATGCATGTTGCTAAAAACACTAGCAGTTTGGCTTTCCTGTCGCATGTTTCCACTGGTGCTTAGTGAGCGAATGTGAGTGAGCGCTTTCAATTCCTTCCTATGGAAGCGTCTTGTAAAATTGACAGCAGCGTGGGGCAAGTGGTTTCCTAGCGTTGGGAGTGGATTTGTGCGGATTTCTTCCACGTCAGTGGAAACGCAGCCTCAGACTGTATGAAGTCGCTATTACCCACGCTACGCAGGTCACCGCATTCCGGATCCCAGATTGTTTCCATCTTGAATACAAGACATCATGATGACGGTTACGCCCTCTCATCATCTCTTGTGAGCAGCGCGACAAAACAACAGCGCCGGTTACATCATATCCAGGGTGCCTTTAGGCCATAAAGTTTTTCTTTCTAAATTTAGTTTTATTAATCAGCATGTTCCAAGCCTTTAATATAAACAGATTTCTGTTCAAATTTTGTGAAATTATTCAGATGTCATCATCTCTTACAAGGATGAAAGACAAAACAATTACTAGTTTGTAGTTTAGTATTTCTTTCTCTCTGGAGATTCCCCTGAACCCCCATACAGTATCATTCCTCAGTCACAAGGGCTTGTATGCCCCCATACTTGGATATCTGTATGTAAAGAAATATGAAAATAATTTCTATGTAAAAAAAAAAAAAAAAAAAATATATATATATATATATATATATATATATATATATATATATATATATATATATATATATATATATATATATATATATATATATATACCTTGATTCAAAATGAACAGATCATCTTATAACATTCATATCCAACTGCATTGATAAACTATAAAATATTGTAATATTTACACAGAAGATACCTCAGACACCACTGCATTGTCTGTGTCTGGCCCCCAACACAGTTTTGTAAAGACTATTTATACTTTTTAAGATTTAGTTTTCTCTTCTTTTTTGGAAATTCAAAAAAATGTTCAAATGTGATTCAATATCGTGATAAATATTACCGATGTAGAATGATATGACAAAGTATTGTGATAATATTTTTTGCCACATCGCCCAGCCCTAAGAGATGTCATAACTTTACTTAATCTGTTAGCCAGAATGTTTGACAATATTTTAACGTCTAGCTGGATCAGGGAAATTGGATGATAATTCTTACACACGCTTGGATCTTTGTAATTTTTAAGAATCAGACCGGTCCGGGCTTGTGTCATGATTGCAGGAAGCTTTCCATTCTTTAATGATTCCGTATAAACTTCTAACAAAAGTGGAGTTTAGTTTTAGTTTGTCAGTTTAGATCTAATGGTTCCACAAAGTTTCTAATATCTTCGTCAGTAGACGAAGAAGTGGAACTATAGATATCAAGATAGAATTTAATATTATTAATATCAATGGCTGAGGTTAATATTTCTCCACCAGCAGATTTCACTGAAGGAATGGTAGAAAAACACTCTCTCTGCTTTATATATCTAGCCAAAAGCTTCCCTGCTTTATCCCAACTCAAACTATGACTGTATTGCCCTGAATAACCAAAACTCCACCTTCCATGACAAAATAATATTATATCTGTATTTTAGTCAGGTCAATTCTCTGAGGCCATCAGAAGACCTTTGGTGCTTTAGCTCTGCCTCTGCACTTTTAATATTCCCTTCCAACTCCACCAGTTCTCATGCTTTGGATTTTTTGTTGAATGAGGCGTACTGTATGATCCGACCCCTAAGAACCACCTTAGGTGCCTCCCAAGCCACACCCACTGAGGACCAGTTGGTCTCCATATAAACATTGATTTCAGTCTTTAACATTTGTTGTAATTCAGGATTTTGTAAAAGGGAAACATTAATGTGCCAACTATATGATTTCTTTTTCTCCGTATGTGGCAACATCTCTAAATTCATCAGGGCGTGATCTGAGACTAAGATGTTTCCAATTGAGCAATAAACAGATGAAATGAGTGACTTAAAAAAATATATATTCTAGAATAAATCTTATGGACTGATAAAAAAAAAAGTATAGTTCCTACTAGATGGGTTCAAAATTCTCCAAATATCTGCAAGACCAAGATTTGTACACATCCTGTGAAGCGTCACTGTTGCTCTAGGGGGCTTACACACTTTTTCTTCACTATGATCAAGGACTGAGTCCATCACAAGATTAAAGTCTCCTCCCAATATTATATCATGAGGGGTGCCAGCGGCTTGCAACATCCCTTCAAGATCTATAAAAAAAGCCCTGATCATCAGGGTGTGTTATATAGGATTATATAGGTGTGTAAATATTAGCCAAAATTAACCGTTGCCCCTGAATTTCTGCTAAAACAATAATGAGTCTAATTTATCTTTAATCTGTTCAAGACATTTGAATTTTAGATGTTTATTTATCAATGTAATGACTCCCCTGCTCTTACTTGACCAGCACTAAATAAAACATGTCCACACCATATCCTCCCAAATTTTTCAGCATCCTGCGGGGAAAGATTCATTTCTTGAAGAAACACTATATCATATTTCTTACGTTTAATAAAAGATATAACCTTCCTTCTTTTTATGGGGTGCCCCAACCCATTCACATTCCACGTGGAGAGAGACAATCCACTCACATTAACATTTGATATTTTGACTATGAGAAAAAATAGATTGTGTGTAAAAAGTGAAATTATAAAGACCACATTCCAACATTAGTGCAACAATCAAAGCCGAACATCCCCCAGAAAAAACCCTACAAAAAACTGAAAAACGTGTGCATTAACCCTGCACACAACAGCACCAACTGGCGTCCATCTCTCTCAACTCAAACAGTCCATGTACGCCTACAAGAGCCCCTGCAACAACTTTGCCATCGGATTGCTCAAGTCCAGTACTTCTATACAAATTTTGTGAGACAGAATTACATAACAGTAATTGTCCGTTAATGAACAGACATTCAGCTGCTCCTGCTCACTCAAAAAACGTTTCTGTATTTCCCACTCAGTATCACCCCATCCTCCTTTATTAAGTTAAATGAACATTGAAAACCCAGATAAAACTAGTCAAGACAATGGGCTACTTTAAGTTATATTTTTTTAAAACTTTTAAACCACAGATTCTTGAGATAAGGGACAAAACATGTTTAAAAATCTGAGTTTTTATTTTTTAATACTAAATTAATTTGAAATTACTGTCATTTTTGTCAACTCCCGATCAGACACACCAAAAAGAGTGTGTGGCAGGGCGGAGGGTGGGGCCTGGTCGTGATTCTGCACACCCGTCCACTAATTGGGCTGATTAGCTCGAGAGGGATAAGGGCCGACTGGAGATGGCAGTGCGACAGAGAGAGAGATTTACTGGCAGCTGTCCGGCCCTTGTGTGTGTGTTTGTCTTTTTGGTTTATCATTAAAATATTATTTATATTGTTAAGCCGGTTCTCGCCGCCTCCTTTCCCTTGGAATCCCTTTACAGAGTGCTATTTTAATTTTATTCATCCAACAAGTTTAAAGACTTTAATGATCTAATAATATTGTTTAGTAAAGGTGTTAAGTGATAAAATGCATAAAATATATATATTTTTTAATGTTTTCATACTATTCTGAAAAGTTGAAAGAGTTGACAAAATGTAATATTTTTCCATCTTAACTATATGTTGTACACTGGAGACACCCCCCCCCCCCCCCCCCCTCAGTTGAAGACGCATCTATAAACTGAACTAAAATGCAAAAATTGATCCCACAATTTTTAAAGAAATTATAATAATGACAACGTCTAGGTTACTGTTCCAACCTCCATTCCCTGATGGAGGGAACGAGACACTGTGTCATAGAAGCGACACTAAGGGTCTCTCTTGAGAGCCTCGTGCATCTCTGAACTTAAGAAAAGGCCAATGAGAAATTGGCAGACAGAATTTGCATGTCCCTCCCCCGGACATACGTGTATAAAGGGGGAGGGGGGGATAACAATGGCTCGGTTCAGCGTCGTGGATGGGAGGACACAACTTCTCATTCCCTCCATCAGGGAATGGAGTTTACAACAGTAATCTAGATGTTCCCCATCTGTCGCTCACTTCGACATTGTGTCAAAGAAGCAACACTAGGGGTCCATATTAAATCACGCCATGCACTGAACTGTGTACGTACGCTGCTGACACAGGTGCGGGCAGGCAGTTGCGTGCCAAAGAGACCGGCTGTGTCAGACTGCACGTACCCTTCCCCAACTTCCCATAAAATCCACCCTGACAGGGGGGAACAAAGCGATGTGTCAAGCATGGGAACAGGCTGTGCCAGCCGCGCCTTTTCTCTCTCTATGTTTCTCGCATAGAGTCAAAGCGGCTGGGGTCATCGTAACGTTATCACACGCATCGGGGAAGGTGTTCTTTTCCAACTCTTATTCTGTCAGGGGGAAAAGACCCCATGGAGATCACCACCTGCCCAGCCTGGGGGGAGGTAAAGAGTGGCGGAATACATCACATGGGTTTTCAGGCCACATGTGGAAATGGCGCTGTGATAGATCCTACCTGCTGCTAGGGAGGAGTTGCTACAAGGGACTGTGACTGCCCAAGGGAGACGCGGGTCTGCCCGTAGGGGAACCGTACCGTGGAAAATACACACAGGGGGAATAATCCACACAAGGACCTGTCCTGTGGAGCACCCATTCCATTATAGAGTAGTTTTAGTACCCATAGTAGGTCTGGTCAGGGAATTCCTCTACTGAGTTTGTGGACCAGAGGGCTAGGGAGGAGTCATCCAGGTAGCTAAGTTAGTGGGATCTCCTGGGATAAGAGCACATGTGATCGCCTCAGTGGAGGGGAAAGGCACTAGGTGCAAGCAGTACACCCGGTCAGTTGTTCCGCGTTATCGAGTTCTACTGGTTTGGACCTGAGAAAACACAGGATGAAACCGACCCAACCCTGAGATTATAAAATCTCGTAAAGTTATTGGGTGTTGCCCAGCCCGCTGCTATGCATATGTCTGCTAGGAAGGTGCTGTTGGCCAGTGCCCACGAGGATGCCACACTTCTTGTCAAGTGTGCTCGAACCCGCAAGGGGACGGGCACGGCCTGGGTGTGAAAGGCCAATGCAATGGCATCAACGACCCAGTGGGAAAGCCTGTGTTTGGAGACAGCGTTCCCTTTCCACTGTCCACCAAAGTGGAGACAAAGAGCTGTTCAGAACATCTAAAGCTCTGTGTGCGGCCCACATAGGTATGCAAAGCACACACCGGACACAGAAACAAAAAGGCTGGGTCTGCCTCCTCTCAGGGCAGCTTCACTTGCAGGTTCACTACTTGGTCCCTGAAGGGGGTCATAGGAACCGTGGGCACGTAGCCCTGTCATGGTCTTAGGATGACATAGGTGTCTGCCGGAACAAACTGCAGGCAGGTGTCTCTGACAGAGAACGCTTGCAGGTCCCCAACCCTCTTGATAGAAACAAGCACGATCAGGAGGGCTGTCTTCAAGGAGAGGGCCTTGAGCTCAACTGAGTCAAGCGGCTCAAAGGCGGGTCTCTGAAGGCCCAAGAGGACCACTGAGAGATCCCAGTAGGGGATCAGGCTTGGCCAGTGACGATTCAGCCTCCGGGTGCCTCTAAGGAACCTGATAATCAAGTCGTGCTTGCCCAAGGACTTGCCGTCCACTGCGTCATGGTGGGCCATGATAGCGACTACATACACCATCAAGGTAGAGGGGGACAGCCTCTCCTCCAACCTCTCTTTCAGGGATGAAAGCACTGACCGAACTGTATCTCTGCTGGTCTTCAGACCGGGAAGAACACCAATTTGCAAACAAGCGCCACTTTAGGGCGTAAAGTTGCCTGGTAGAGGGAGCTCTGGTTTGGTTGATCGTGTCTACGACCACAGGTGGTAGGTCACTCAGATCTTCCGCATCCCGTCCAGGGGCCGGACGTGGAGGTTCCAGAAGTCTGGGCGCAGATGCACGAGGGTGCCCCGTCCCTGAGAAAGCAGGTCCTTCCTCAGGGGAATATGCCAGGGAGGTGCTGTTGCGAGGAGTGTGAGATCTGAGAACCAAGTCTAGCCAAGAGTGGGCCAGTAAGGAGCCACTAAGGTGACTTGTTCCTGTCCTCTCTGACCTTGCACAGCAGTAGTTGCATACTTGCCCAGCCCCCTGGGCCAGCTGTGTGCCAGCATGTCTGTCCCGAGGGGAGCCTCCATTAGGGAGTACCAGGGTGGGCAAAGGGAGGTCTCCTGGGAAGCAAACAGGTCTATCTGTGCTTTGCCAAACCATTCCCAAATCAGCTAGACCACCTGGGGGTGGAGCCTCCACTCTCCGCTGAGCGTACCTTGTCACAACATTGCATCCACTGCCGTGTTGATGTTGCCCGGGATGTGAGTGGCGCACAGTGTCCTGAGATGATGGGCCAGTTGTGACATATGACGAGAGCGCACGCCACCTTGCCGATTTATGTATGTTACTGTCGCGATGCTGTCTGAGTGGATCAAGAAGTGCTTGCCCCGAATTACCGGGAGAAACCTCTGTAGGGCAAAGAATACAGCCTGCAACTCTAGGCAGTTGATTTGCCAATGCAGCGGGGGCCCTGCGGCTGCGTGCCCATTGCACACGGCGCCCCAACCCTGTTTGGAGGCATCTGTGGTGACCAGAACGCATCGGGACACCTGCTGTAGGGGGAGGGGGTACAGAGGGTTCCAGTCCCACCCCGTGCTCACGGCGGTCCGGGCAAGCATAGTGGACATCTGTGCGTCAGGCTCAGACTGAACGAGCGGACCCGAAGGTGGCAGCCCAGTCGAGTCACCAGGATCAGACGCCGCTGAGTTTTACATGGCGAAACCGAGCACCCTGTATGCCCCAAATCGCCTTCATCGCCAGCCGTGCTGGCCGCAATCCCGTAGGAAAGAGGCGCGGCGTGGGGGGGGGGGGGGGGGCTGAAGTGGCTTTCTCTCGTGAGGAAACTGAGAACATGAACCATTCATAAAATGCTGCCTGCGTGTGATTGCAGCCCAGGCACGCGAGGCAGCTCTTATGACCATCAGAAGCGGAGAGAAATCGACTGCATCCAGGAATTACACAGGGGCGGAAGGGCATCTTTATAAAGATGCGTCCTGAAAATGACTTTCAACGGCAGCTGTGTATTGCTCTTTTAGAGAAAAAAACTCTTTCAGCAGCGCTGTCGAAGTACCCAGGGGCAAAGCTGCACTGCCATGCAGAAAAGGAGAAAGCCGCTGATATGCGCCTTAGATCCAACAGCATATGCTCTTGTAGAGATGAGTGGAACAGTAAGTGAATGTAGTTCACTGATCATACAACCGCTCGGCTCCGAAGAAAAAATCTGAATTTGACTCATGCATATTTCCCTCCCTTTATACCCGTATGTACGGGGGAGGTACATGCAAATTCTGTCTGCCAACTTCTCATTGGCCTTTTCTCAGAGATGCACGAGGCTGTCAAGAGAGACCCCTAGTGTCGCTTCTTCGACACAACATCGAAGTGAGCGACAGACGGGGAATGACAGAGTTGACAAGTTGAATCTGTGACCGCAGAGACTTATACATTGTTTAAAATATGAAAAATATCAAACGTATCAGGCCACGTGTCGTACTGTTGCATCCACCAGGTCGAGGAAGGCGTGGATGACCCACCGGCATACGTGGCGCATTTATATTGCGTCAACACTCCCTTACAGACCTCTTTTGACCCTTATCTCAAGAATCAGTGAGTTCAATATCCAAAACTTGTCATGACAATTGGAGTTAAAGATAAGAAATAAGTTAACATAACTTAATGGGGCTATCATGTTACAGTGTAGACAAGCACAGAAAAGAAACTGTTCAAGCACGCATGAATATTTACCTGTAGTCCCAATGTCTTTGCATGGTATATGATAACGTATACAGCCACAAACATTTAGAATTAGGCATGTGTTAAAATAAAGTGAACCTGCAGAGTCGAGGGGGATCCAACATGGCGGCGAGCTAGGTAGACGTACGACTCAACGCTCCTTCCACAAACAGCCAGATTTCTAGCTTTTAAAAAACTCCTCAAGACATTTAGCTGACTGCGTATTATCCGAGTTTAGCCGTGAGTCTGTGACCACAAAGATTGTTGATTCGTCATGGCAAATCGAAGAACCACAAAGAAAAATATGGATAAAACTGAGGAAACTCCTGACGGGAACGAAGCTAGCGTTAAGCCAGTGGGTACGGTTAGCGTGATCAACGAAGAGGATAATGAGGTAATGAAGGCTATCGCTGACATGAAGACCTTTTTCTCTTCAAAATTCGAAGGCATCCTGAACGCTATTCAAGAGATAAAAAATAACATTTCCGAACTTGGGGGCAGAATATCAGAAGCGGAGCACCGAATTAGCGAAACCGAGGATAATGTGGAAAAGCTACAGAAAACTGTTAACGTTCTGGAACGTCGAATTGCAACGCTCACCTCTGATTTGAATGACTTAGAGAATCGCAACCATCACTGCAATCTTCGTTTAGTCAACCTGCCTGAAAAAGTAGAAGGGAAAGATGCAGCAAACTTTTTGGAAAAGTGGCTGTCTGATGTGTTCGGTGCATCTACCTTTCCGAGTCCAGTAGTCATCGAAAGAGCACACAGAATCGGCAAGCCACCGACAAAACCGCAACAGTACCCGCGAATCCTGATCATGAAATTCCTCAATTTCCGCGACCGTCAGAGAGTGATTCAAGCCGCCAGGGAGATGGGAACAGTGAAGTATGAGGAACACAAAGTGATGTTTTTCCCGGACTTCTCAGTAGCGGTGAGGAAACAACGAAAGGAATTCGATGATGTCAAGAAGCGGCTCCAGACACTGAACATCTCATACAGATTTGTTTATCCAGCCAAACTGAGCTTGCTATATAAGGGACAGTGGAAGATTTGCGAGACGGCAGGAGATGTACAGAAATGCATACAGGAATTCGGAGAAGCGTCAGGAGAGCAACGAAAAGATCCTAGTAGGCCTATTTGACCAAAGTGTCAAGCAGTTTTATTTATCAATGCTGATGTCATAACCAAGGTAATTCTCTATCGGTTTAACTCGGATGTGTAAATGGAAGCTTTGGCATAAGTTCTGCCAGGAAGACTCAATTGTTACGTCACTCATTACCTTCTCATCTATCCAATCGCGTTCTAACACTTGCAGTATAAAAGATGGGTACTTACACATGTCTGAGTTCACAGATGCTGACGCTTTCGTTCTCCTCCACCCTCCCCACCACCAAGATGGATCCCTTCCTTCCTACACACCACCACCAGGATGGTCCCTTCCCATACCTCACTGGGGGTCGGCTGCGCCCCTGCCTTCATCGCCAGGCAGGAAATGCAGAGTCCGGACCCCCGGATTGCGAGCTACGGATGGGGCCTACGCCAAAGAACTTTTATCTTTATATTGTTTGCTGAGCTGTAAATAAATGGTTAATTGTTCAGTATTATTCTCCCGAGTCTTTCTGGTAGAACTTAAACGGACAGTATTAGTCTGTCAAAGGTAAAACAACATATTTAAAACTAACTCAATTTGAGACTGAATCAGTTCAACGATTATTTGAGGGGAGATAATCATATATTCTGTTTAATGACTGTTTGTGGATAGGCTGATGCCTAATGTTTTTTTTGCTGGCCAAGGATGTGTTCCTAATTGTAGGACCAGACGAGCCTGTTGAAGAATCTTTGCAGTTTGGTGGGGAGGGGGTGAACGCTGGGTCGTTCTGTTCAAGTGCGTTCAGGAGCCATGGTATGCAAAATCGTAGCTCAGTGCATTCAAAGTTTTTTTTTTTTTCCACCCTAATGTTTTTTTTTTTTTTTTATCATTATCCATTGTGTGTATGAGCATAGAGTTATGGAAATGTGCTGTTGTAAAACATGTCAAGTGAATCTCAGATAACAATCATTTCTTGGAATGTTAGGGGGCTTGGTAAACTTTCCAAGTTAAAACAGGTCATGACTAGACTTAAGCAATTTAAAACACCTATCGTGCTGTTACAAGAAACTCACCTTTTGTCCGGTGAACTATTAAAAATACGTAGAAGGTGGCAGGGCCAAGTATTCTCTGCTTCATATACATCTAACTCAAGGGGAGTAATGATTTTGATTCATAAAGCCATTTCATTTAAAATTTTAAAAGTAATTCCAGATAAATCTGGTCGATATCTAATTGTACAAGGTATTCTTTTAGACAACACAATTACCCTTGTAAACGTGTATGGGCCCAATTCTGATAGCCCAGAATTTTTTGAAAACTTGTTCTTAATTTTGGCATCCCAACCTGGATATTTAATCATAGGAGGTGATTTTAACGTAACATTAAACCCAAATTTAGATAGGCACAACAGTAAAGACACAGCTCACATGCAAAATAGGAAAACACTTCATCATTTCATAAAAGAACTAGATTTATGCAATCCATGGAGGAGAAAATATCCCAACAAAACTGAATATTCATGCTATAGTTCATCACTAAAATCATATTCACGAATAGACTACTTTTTGATTTCTAATAATTTATTTCACCAGATTTTTGACTGTTCCTATGAGTCTATTGTGATTTCTGATCATGGTCCAGTCAAACTTGTATATAGCATATCGAAAACTATTAAGGGACCTTGTAGATGGAGGTTACACCCTAGATGGCTTCATGATTCAAAATTTATGGAGTTCATTGGAATTCATATAGATTTATTCTTTACAATTAATTTGAAAGAAACATCGGCATCTGTTAGATGGGAAGCTTTTAAAGCCTACCTCAGGGGTCAAATGATAAGCTACACAAGTTCCTTAAATAATAAAATGAAATTGGAATTACAAAATTTAGACGAAAGAATAAAAAAATTGGAACAAGATATTTACACAGATCAGTCAAATCCGAATCCCCATAAGCAGGAATTGCTCATTTTAAGAGCGCAGTATAATGAACTATCTGCTGCAAAAGCTGAAGCCAGCCTAATCTGTCTCAAGCAAACATTTTATGAATATGGAGAGAAGTCAGGTAGACTTTTAGCATGGCAGATTAAACAACTCCAATCGATGAAAAGCAATAAATAGCATTTACACAACAGCTGGAAATCTGACTTCAGATCCAACGGAGATCAATGAAACTTTTACCAAATTTTTCCAAGTGTTATATACTGCAGAATCTACAGGTCAGAGTATGCAGCAAAATATATTTTTAGATAATCTCAAGTTCCCATCTATGAACAGTGAAGCTAAAAGACAAATGGATGAACCCTTAACTAATGTAGATGAAAAGTGGTAAAACAGCTGGCCCTGATGGGATACCAATAGATATATACAAAGCCTTTAAGGATAAATTAGTGATGCCGTTATTAGAAATGTATAAAGAGTCTTTACTCGAGGGCTGCCTTCCCCCTTCTCTTAGAGAAGCTTTAATAACACTCATCCCCAAACCTGACAAGTCCCATGACAGATGTGAATCATATAGACCGATTTCTTTAATGAATTCCGATGCCAAAATTATAGCCAAGGTTTTAGCCCTTGGGTTAGAGGATAACATGCCTTCCATAATAGGAATTGACCAAAATGGTTTTGTCCGGAATAGACAGGCCTTCCATAATATCAGACGAGTACTTAATATTGTTTATGAGAAGAATGGCTCTACAGACTCATGTATCTTGTCGTTAGATGCAGAAAAAGCATTTGACAGAGTCGAATGGTCTTATTTATTTGATGTACTCAGATTTTATTTGATGTACTCAGACGGTTTGGATGCGGTCAGAACTTTTGCCAGTGGGTAAAGATTTTATATCATAGCCCGACAGCAGAGGTCATTACAAATAATTTAACTTCCAAACCTTTTAATTTATATCGCGGGACGCGTCAAGGTTGTCCACTCTCGCCGTTATTATTTGTAATGGCCCTGGAACCCCTGGCAATTGCGATTAGAATGTGCCCAGGTATAAAGGGAATTGAAATTGCAGGCCTAGAACATCGGATTTCGTTATTTACAGATGACATAATTGTTTATTTAACTAAACTTAAAGACTCAATTCCCACTCTTAATAATTTGATTAATGACTTTGGAATATTTTCGGGATATAAAGTTAATAAATCAAAGTCATCTATACTTTTTCTTAATGAACAAGAAAGGCTGAATCCAACAGTTCAACATCCCTATAAAACCTCTATCGATGGATTTAGATATTTGGGAATCAAAGTTACTCCACAGGTGGAGGATCTGATTGCATCCAACTACACTCCCCTGATATCTCAAGTAAATGAAAGTTTAAATAGATGGATGTCTCTCCCTCTCACCACTATCGGAAGGGTAAACACCATTAAAATGAATATACTCCCTAAATTGTTATATTTGTTTCAATCAATCCCCCTAACTCCTCCTACTTCCTTTTTTTCAAATATAAAGAAGTCATTTGTTAAATTCATTTGGAACAAGAAACGCTCCAGGCTTCGCTTATCGCTTCTGTACCTTCCATTCGAAAGAGGGGGGTCACAACTCCCTAATCTTTTATGGTATTTTAAGGCAGCCCAACTGAGAGCCGCATGTTTCTGGTTTGGTAGTCCATCTCAAACTCCATGGGTTCAGATTGAAAAAAAAGGCGCAGGAGAATTGAGTCTTGATACATATTTATACTCTGACTCTGTAAGGAGACTCAAACAAAATACAACTAACCCATTTGCTAAAACCACTATTTCAGTATGGCACGAATCACAAATTGAGATGGGAGTGACACCTGTATTATCTCAACTCTCCCCTATTTGGGGCAATGTAATGTTTACTCCAGGCAAATCAGACTCAGGCTTTAAGTTGTGGTGGCAGAAAGGCATACAGAAAATAGCAGACCTGTATGCAGAGAATACAATGATGTCCTTTGAAATCTTAAGGGAAAGACACAAAATCCCCCAGTCTCACTTTTTTTAAGTTTCTCCAGATCCGTAATTTCATACGATCGAAGACTCATTCATATCAGTGTCCTCCCTTAAGTAGTTTAGAAGAAATGGCAGTTAAAAATCCCAATGATAAAGGTAAAATCTCTATGATATACAGCCAATTTGTTAATGCTTCTAAAGACTCAACAAATCATAAAAGACTGGTTTGGATTGATGATCTCCAAATGGATGTTACAGAAAATGAATGGGAAAAAACATGTGCCCAAGCACAAACATTATCGATCAACACTCGCTTTAAAATGATCCAATATAATTGGATAATGAGAACATACATAACACCTGAAAAGTTGAATAGATTCAATCCAAATCTCCCAGATATCTGTGGAAAATGTACAACTCATAAAGGAACATTATTTCATTGCATCTGGCAATGTTAGCACTTACAATCCTTTTGGAAAGTAGTAATCGGTGTATTATCTAAAATTATTGCTAAAGAAATCCCTGTTTGCCCCAAAATCTGTATTCTTGGTCTAATTCCACCTGCCTTATCTTTGAAAATACATGAACAGAAGCTTATAAATCTGTGTTTATTGCAAGCGAAACGCCTGATTGCCATACACTGGAAAAGTACTTGTTGTCCAACTTTATCACTCTGGATCAAAGAATTGTCTTCTTGTATAGCAATGAAAAGACTGACTTACTCAATCAAACAAAAAAAACACATATTTTACAGGATCTGGGACTCCTTCCTTAATTTTCTAGAACAGAATGGAATGATTCTTGAGTAATACTAATAATGTGATCCTGTATTTTTTATTTTTTTTGGGGTGTGAATATACCTTTATGGCTCATGTGTTGGGGTAGGGAGGGGGTGTTTTCTTTCTTTTTATGAAAATCCTGTATTGTACATGTATTGTAAAGTAAAATAAAATAAAAAATATGTTCAGAAAGAACCTGCAGAGTCTTACAGGTCGATGTAAGAATACCCTGGTCTGACACCGAACACTCATAACTGACACATGTTCAAAACAGACGGCTGCTTATGACACATACATTGTGTGTTTGATCCGTCTGTCTCTCTCAGGTGGGGGAGATTCGTGGATTTATCGACTCATTGGCAGAGAAAGTACAAGAAGTGAAGAGAAACCACAGCACTGTTCTGGCCTCTCCAAACCCCGATGACAGTAAGAGCCACACTCGGTTTTTCAGTGTTATTTTAAAACAATCAAGTTCTTTAAACACTAAAAAAGTTCTTTTACACTAGATCCAACAACTACATTTTCTGCCATTTTGCATTTGCATTCATGCTACACGTACTTCTATGTGCTTTTAGAACAGTTTGAATCTCACAGGATGCTCTGTGCAATAAAATATATGCGCTTGGCCCTGCGGTTTTTCAAACTTTTATTTGTTGCATACACAGACATGTTTAATATCGATTTATTATTTTACTGTTTTGATGTTTGAGCAGTCTATGAGTCAAGGATCTGTATGAATATTGTGATTCATGTGTTGCTCAGACAAGTCAAATTACACTGAAGTTGTGTATTGATGATCAGAATCAAATGTTCTTGTCTCTCTCTCTCTCACATTTTTTCTTTTTTTTTTAAAAAGAAACAAAATCAGAGTTGGAGGAGTTGATGACAGATATTAAGAAGCTGGCTAATGAAGTGCGCTCCAAATTAAAGAGTGAGTCCTTCTTCCAGAAACACAAAAACAGAGCTGTCGTGTGTGTGTCTGTGAGTGAGTGTGTGTGTGTGTCTGTGTGTGTCTGTGAGTGAGTGTGTGCGTGTGTCTGTGTGTGTCTGTGTGAGTGTGTGCGTGTGTCTGTGTGTATCTGTGAGTGAGTGTGTGTGTTTGTGAGTGAGTGAGTGAGTGTGTGTGTGCGTGTGTCTGTGTGTGTCTGTAAGTGTCTGTGTGAGTGTGTGCATGTGTCTGTGTGTATCTGTGAGTGAGTGTGTGTGTTTGTGAGTGAGTGTGTGCGTGCATGTGTCTGTGTGTGTATGTGAGTGAGTGTGTGCGTGTGTCTCTGTGTGTGTGTGAGTGTGTGTCTGTGTGTGAGTGTCTGTGTGTGTGTGTGAATGTATGTGAGTGTGTGTGAGTGAGTTTGTGTGTGAGTGTGTGACTGTGTGTGTGAGTGAGTGTGTGTGTGTATGTGTGTGTGTCTGTGAATGAGTGTGAATGTATGTGAGTGAGTGTGTGTGAGTGAGTTTGTGTGTGTGTGACTGCGTGTGTGAGTGAGTGTGAGTGTGTTTGTGTATTTGTGTTTAACTGTGTGTGTGAGTGAGTGTGAGTGTGTGTGTGTGTGTGTGTGTATCTGTGTTTGACTGTGTGTGTGAGTGTGTGTGAGTTTATGTGACTGTGTGTCTGTGTGAGACTGTGTGTGTGAGTGTGTGTGAGTTTGTGTGACTGTGTGTGAATGTGAGTGTGAGAGAATGAGTGTGAGTGTGTGACTGTGTGTGTGTGAGTGAGTTTGTGTGTGAGTGTGTGACTGTGTGTATCTGTGTTTGACTGTATGTGTGGGAGTTTGTGTGACTGTGTGTGTGAGACTGTGTGTGTGTGTGTGTGTGTGTGTGTGAGAGAGTCTGTGTGACTGTGTGTGTGTGTGTGTGTGTGAGAGTGTGTGACTGTGTGTGACCGTGTGTGACCATATGTGACCATGTGTGACTGTGTGTGTGTGTGTGTACATCATTTCAGAAGTTAGGAGGACATCATGTTTTATTCAACTCCAGAAAAGATGACCATGTAGCCAAATTTTCTGTTTTGTCTTTGATGTAATTGTATTTATAGCTTGTATTAGGCCAGTCATTTTAGTTCAATAAACTGCTGTAGTTCAGTCATTTTTGTCTAGATTGGACAGAACGTCACCAGAATGTTTTATTATTTTATGTTAATACAATTTGATAAATCACATTTAGCTGGACAATCTGCATTTTCTTTTGTGGAGCAGAAAATGGTATTGTGAACAAAAAAGAAAAACACTCTTTAGTCATCTTAAACCTAAGATTAATACATTAAATATGGCTAATTGAAATTTTCAGAACTACTTCTCTGTCAAAATCTGACAGTAAAGAATCAGTGTTAACCTCCTTTCATTTCCCTTTTCCTCATATGTGGACACTCGGACTATGTTGTAGAATTTTAAATAAAATCAAGTTATAGAAAGACAGACATTACTTTGAATCAGAATTAATTATGAGCATGTAATGTCTCAAAAACATTACATTTTTCATCAAATAGTTTTGAAAAGAGTGTTGATTATTCATGTTTTTGAGATATTACATAATAAATGTTCATAATTAATTGAAATTCAAAGTAATGTCCAGCATCATCCAATCACTGTCAATCATGTTCAAATAAAATGATCCATTATAAATGTTGAATCTATGTACTGATGATCATTGTCCCATGTGTGTCAAACATGTTGATCCAAACATCATCTGCAGCCTGAAACTGAACTTCTGATCAGATTTTAGGAGTGAACGCACTTAACTGCATAGAGATATAGGATGCTCCCTTGCTCCCTATTTAGTGCATGACTTAACCTCCAGTGTGCTGTCTGTCTGCACTGGTCTCAGAATAGTTATAGGAGAGCTATAGGATGCTCCCTTGCTCCCTATTTAGTGCATTACTTAACCTCCTGTGTGCTGTCTGTCTGCACTGGTCTCAGAACAGTTATATGAGAGCTATAGGATGCTCCCTTGCTCCCTATTTAGTGAATGACTTAACCTCCAGTGTGCTGTCTGCCTGCACTGGTCTCAGAACAGTTATAGGAGAGCTATAGGATGCTCCCTTTCTCCCTATTTAGTGCATGACTTAACCTCCAGTGTGCTGTCTGTCTGCACTGGTCTCAGAACAGTTATAGGAGAGCTATAGGATGCTCCCTTGCTCCCTATTTAGTGAATGACTTAACCTCCAGTGTGCTGTCTGCCTGCACTGGTCTCAGAACAGTTATAGGAGAGCTATAGGATGCTCCCTTGCTCCCTATTTAGTGAATGACTTAACCTCCAGTGTGCTGTCTGCCTGCACTGGTATCATGCATCTTATTTTCATCCTAACTCCATTTAAAGCCCCTGAAAGAAACATTTATAAGTTTTGCATGAATACTTTTATTCACAATGTGATAATATACAGACAATAATGTGCAGTAAATAATATACAATAAATAATATACAATAAATAATATACAATAAATAATGTGCAGTGAATAATATATAATAAATAATATACAATAAATAATGTGCAGTGAATAATAAACAATAAATAATGTGCAGTGAATAATAAACAGTAAATAATATACAATAAATAATATACAATGAATAATGTGCAGTAAATAATATACAATAAATAATAATATACAGTACATAATATACAGTTAATAATAAACAGTAAATAATGTAAAAAAATATGTTCAGTCAATAATATAAAGTCAATAATAAACAGTAAATAAAATACAATAAATAATATAAAATAAATAATAATATACAGTCAATAATATACAGTCAATAATAAACAGTAAATAATAAACAGTAAATAATACACAATAAATAATATACAGTAAAAAATATACAGTAAATAATGTGCAGTAAATAATAAACAGTCAATAATATACAGTAAATAATAAACAGTAAATACTATACAGTAAATAATGTGCAGTAAATAATAAACAATCAATAATAAATAGTAAATAATATACAATAAATAAAAAACAGTAAATAATGTAAAGTAAATTATGTACAGTCAATAATATAAAGTCAATAATAAACAGTTAATAATATACACTCAATAATATACAGTCAATAATAAACAGTAAATAATATACAGTAAATAATAAACGGTAAATAATATACAATAAATAATAAACAGTAAATAATATACAATAAATAATAAACAGCAAATAAAATACAATAAATAATGTGCCGTAAATTATAAACAGTAAATAATAAACAGTAAATAATGTACAGTAAATAATAAACTGTAAATTATATACAGTAAATAATATACAATAAATAATGCAAAGTAAATAATAAACAGTAAATAATAAAAAAGTAAATAATATAAAGTAAATAATATACAATAAATAATAAACAGTAAATAATATACAATAAATAATGTGCAGTAAATAATAAACAGTCAATAATATACAGTCAATAATGTACAGTAAATAATATAAAGTAAATAATATACAGTAAAAAATATACATTAAGTAATATAAAGTAAATATGTACAGTTAATAATATACAGTAAATAATATACAGTACATAATAAACAGTAAATAATATACAATAAATAATATACAGTCAATAATAAACAGTAAATAATATACAATAAATAATAAACATTAAATAAACGGTCAATAATATACAGTCAATAATAAACAGTAAATAATATACAATAAATAATAAACAGTCAATAATATTCAGTAAATAATAAACAGTAAATAATATACAATAAATAATGTGCTGTAATAATAAACATTCAATAATATAAAAACAATTATACACAGTAAATAATATACAGTCAATAATATACAGTAAATAATAGACCATAAATAATATACAGTCAATAATATACAGTAAATAATATTCAATAAATAATTTGCCATAAATAATAAACAGTAAATAATATACAATAAATAATAAACAGTAAATAATGTAAAGTAAATAATAAACAGTAAATAATAAAAAGTAAATAATATACAATAAATAATATACAGTCAATAATAAACAATAAATAATATACAATAAATAATAAACAGTAAATAATATACAATAAATAATGTGCAGTAAATAATAAACATTCAATAATATACAGTCAATAATAAACAGTAAATAAAAAAACAGTAATTTATTTATATTAAATTATGTACAGTCAATAATATACAGTAAATAATATACCATAAATAATAAACAGTTAATAATATACAGTCAATAATATACAATCAATAATATACAGTCAATAATAAACAGTAAATAATAAACAATAAATAAAAAAGTAAATAATGTAAAAAAAGTATGTACAGTCAATAATATACAGTAAATGATAAAAACAAATAATATACAGTAAATAATGTACAGTAAATAATATTCAATAAATTATAAACAGTAAATAATATACAATAAATAATGTGCTGTAAATAATAAACATTCAATAATATACAGTCAATAATAAACATTAAGTAATAAACAATAAATAAAAAACAGTAAATAATGTAAAATAAATTGTGCAGTCAATAATATACAGTCAATAATAAACATCAAGTAATAAACAATAAATAAAAAACAGTAAATAATGTAAAATAAATTGTGCAGTCAATAATATACAGTCAATAATAAATAGTAAATAATATACCTTAAATAATATACAATAAATAAAAAAGCAGTAATTAATGTAAAGTAAATTATGTACAGTCAATAATACACAGTAAATAATGTACAGTTAATAAAAAAACATAAATAATATACAGTAAATAATATACATTAAGTAATATACAGTAAATAATGTAAAGTAAAAAATATACATTAAATAATATACAGGAAATAATGTATAGTAAATAATATTCAATAAATAATAAACAGTAAATAATATACAATAAATAATGCGCTGTAAATAATGTACAGTCAATAATATATAGTCAATAACAAACAGTAAATAATAAAAAATAAATAAAAAAACAGTAAATAATGTAAAATAAATTATGTACAGTCAATAATATACAGTCAATAATTAATAGTAAATAATATACAGTAAATAATAAACAGTCAATAATATACCTTAAATAATACACAATTAATAAAAAAACAGTAATTAATGTAAAGTAAATTATGTAAGGTCAAAAATATACAGTCAATAATAAAGTTAATAATATACAGTAAATAATAAACGGTAAATAATATACAATAAATAATAAACAGTAAATAATATACAGTAAATAATAAACCGTAAATAATATACATTAAGTAATTAACAGTAAATAATATACTGTAAATAATATACAATAAAAAATGTGCTGTAAATAATAAACAATCAATAATATAAAGTCAATAACAAACAGTAAATAATGCAAAGTAATTTATGTACAGTCAATAATGTAGTCAATAATATACAGTAAATAATATACAATAAATAATACAGTAAATAATGTGCAGTAAATAATAAACAGTCAATAATATACAGTAAATAATATACAGTAATTAATGTGCATTAAATAATGTACAGTCAATTATATACAGTCAATAATAAACCATAAATAATATACAATCAATAATAAACAGTAAATTATAAAGAGTAAATAATAAACAATAAATAATATACAATCAATAATATACAGTCAATAATAAACAGTAAATAATATACAGTAAATAATAAAAAGTTAATGTACAGTAAATAACGTAAAGTAAATAATAAACAGTAAATAATATACAGTAAATAAAGTACATAATATACAGTTAATAAAAAAATTAAGTAAAAAAAATACATTAAGTAATGTATAGTAAATAATGTACAGTAAATAATATTCAATAAAAATAAACAGTAAATAATATACAATAAATAATGCGCTGTAAATAATAAACATTCAATAATATACAGTCAATAATAAACAGTAAATAATAAATAAAAAAACTGTAAATAATGTAAAATAAATTATGTACAGTCAATAATATACAGTCAATAATTAATAGTAAATTATGTACAGTCAATAATATACAGTAAATAATATACATTAAATAATATAAAGTAAATAATATACAGTAAATAATAAATAGTAAATAATATACAGTACATGATAAACAGTAAATAATATACAATAAATAATATACAGTCAATAATAAAAAGTAAATAGTATACAGTCAATAATATACAGTCAATAATAAACAGTAAATAATATACAGTAAATAATAAACAGTCAATAATATACCTTAAATAATAGACAATAAATAAAAAAAACAGTAATTAATGTAAAGTAAGTTATGTACAGTCAATAATATACAGTCAATAATGTGCTGTAAATAATAAACAATCAATAATATAAAGTCAATAATAAACTAAATAATATACAATAAATAAAAAACAGTAATTAATGTAAAGTAAATTATGTACAGTCAATAATATAAAGTCAATAATTACTGTAAATAATATACAATAAGTAATGTGCTGTAAATAATAAACAATCAATAATATAAAGTCAATAACAAACAGTAAATAATGCAAAGTAATTTATGTACAGTCAATAATGTAGTCAATAATATACAGTAAATAATATACAGTAAATAATGTGCATTAAATAATGTACAGTCAATTATATACAGTCAATAATAAACCATAAATAATATACAGTCAATAATAAACAGTAAATAATAAAGAGTAAATAATAAACAATAAATAATATACAATAAATAATATACAGCACATAAAATACAATCAATAATATGCAGTCATTAATAAACAGGAAATAATATACAGTAAATAATATACAGTAAATGATATACAATAAATAATGTGCAGTAAATAATAAAAAGTCAATAATATACAGTCAAAAATAAACAGTAAATAATATACAGTAAATAATATGCAGTAAATAATATACAATAAATAATAAACAGTAAATAATATAGAGTACATAATATACAGTTAATAATAATCAGTAAATAATATACAATAAATAAAAAAACAGTAAATAATGTAAAATAAATTATGTACAGTCAATAATATACAGTCACTAATTAATAATAAATTATGTACAGTCAATTATATACAGTCAATAATAAACCGTAAATAATATACAGTCAATAATATATAGTCAATAATAAACAGTAAATAATATACAGTAAATAATAAACAGTCAATATTATACCTTAAGTAATATAAAGTAAATAATATACAGTAAATAATAAATATTAAATAATATACAGTACATAATAAACAGTAAATAATATACAATAAATAATATACAGTCAATAATAAAAAGTCAATAATATACAGTCAATAATAAACAGTAAATAATATACAGTAAATAATAAACAGTCAATAATATACCTTAAATAATATACAATAAATAAAAAAACAGTAATTAATGTAAATTATGTACAGTCAATAATATACAGTCAATAATGTGCTGTATATAGTAAACAATCAATCATATAAAATCAATAATAAACAGTAAATAATATACAATAAATAAAAAAACAGTAATTAATGTAAAGTAAATTTTGTACAGTCAATAATATAAAGTCAATAATATAAAGTAAATAATTACTGTAAATAATATACAATAAATAATGTGCTGTAAATAATAAACAATCAATAATATATAGTCAATAACAAACAGTAAATAATGCAATTTAATTTATGTACAGTCAATAATGTAGTCAATAATATACAGTAAATAATATACAATAAATAATGTGCATTAAATAATGTACAGTCAATAATATTCAGTCAATAATAAACCGTAAATAATATACAGTCAATAATAAACAGTAAATAATATACAATAAATAATATACAGTACATAAAATACAATCAATAATATACAGTCATTAATAAACAGTAAATAATATACAGTAAATAATATACAGTAAATGATAAACGGTAATAATAATAATATACAAAAAATAATAAAGAGTAAATAAAATACAATAAATAATGTGCCGTAAATAATAAACAGTAAATAATAAAAATTAAATAATGTACAGTAAATAATAAACTGTAAATTATATACATTAAATAATATACAATAAATAATAAACAGTAAATAATAAAAAGTAAATAATATACAGAAAATAATAAACCGTCAATAATATACAGTCAATAATAATCAGTAAATAATATGCAGTAAATAATAAACTGTAAATAATATACAGTAAATAATATACAGTAAAATATATACATTAAGTATTATACAGTAAATAATATACAGTAAGTAATGTACAGTTAATAATATAAAGTAAATCATGTACAGTCAATAATAAACAGTAAATAATATACAGTAAACAATAAACTAAATAATATACAGTAAATAATATACAATAAATAATATACCATCAATAATAAACAGTCAATAATAAACAGTAAATAATAAACAATAAATAATAAACAGTAAATAATATACAATAAATAATGTGCAGTAAATAATAAACGGTCAATAATATACAGTCAATAATAACAGTAAATAATATACCATAAATAATAAACAGTTAATAATATACAACAAATAATATACAGTCAATAATAAACCGTAAATAATAAACAGTAAATAATATACTGTAAATAATAAACAGTCAATAACATACAGTAAATAATAAACAGTAAATAATATACAATAAATAAAGTGCAGTAAATAATATACATTCAATAATAAACAGTAAATAATATACAATAAATAATATACAGTAAGTAATATACATTAAGTAATATACATTAAATTAAGTACAGTAAATAATAAACCGTCAATAATATACAGTCAATGATAAACAGTAAATAATATGCAGTAAATATTAAACTGTAAATAATATAGAGTAAATAATATTCATTAAGTTATTAACAGTAAATTATATACAGTAAGAAATATACAATAAATAATGTGCAGTAAATAATGTACAGTCAATAATATACAGTAAATAATAAACAATCAATAATATACAGTAAATAATATTCTTTAAGTAATTAACAGTAAATAATATACAGTAAATAATGTACAGTAAATAATATACAGTCAATAATATACAGAAAGTAATGTACAGTAAATAATATACAGTCAATAATAAACAGTAAATAATATACAGTAAATAATATACAATAAATAATCAACAGTAAATAATATACAATAAATAATGTGCAGTAAATAATGTACAGTCAATAATAATCAGTCAATAATAATCAGTAAATAGTATAAAATAAATAATGTGCAGTAAATAATATACAGTAAATAATATACAGTCAATAATAATCAGCAAATAGTATAAAATAAATAATGTGCAGTAAATAATATACAGTCAATAATATACAGTAAATAATAGACCATAAATAGTATACTGTAAATAATATGCAATAAATAGTAAACAGTAAATAGTTTAAAATAAATAATGTGCAGTAAATAATAAACAATAAATAATATACAATAAATAATGTGCCTTCAATAATAAACAGTCAATAATATACAGTAAATAATATACTATAAATAATAAACAGTAAATAATATAGTCAATAATAAACCATAAATAATATACAGTCAATAATGTGCAGTCAATAATATACAGTCAATAATATACAGTAAATAATATACAATAAATAATACACAATAAATAATAAACAGTAAATAATATACAGTCAATAATGTGCAGTCAATAATAAACAGTCAATAATATACAGTAAATAATGTGCAGTATATAATAAACAGTCAATAATATACAGTCAATAATTAACAATAAATAATATACAATAAATAAAAAAAATGTAAAGTAAATAATGTACAGCCAATAATATACAGTAAATAATATGCAGTACATAATATATATCCAATAATAAACAGTAAATAATATACTGTAACTTATAAACGGTAAATAATATACAATAAATAATAAACAGTAAATAATGTGCAGTAAATAATAAACAGTCAATAATGAACAGTAAATCATAAAATACAGTAATAATATACTGTCAATAATATACAGTAAATAATATACAGTAATAATGTGCATTCAATAATAAACAGTCAATAATATACAATAAATAATATACAATAAATTAAAAAAAGTCAAGTAAATAATGTACAGCCAATAATATACAGTATATAATATACAGTCAATAATAAACTGTAAATAATATACTGTAAATTATAAACAGTAAATAATATACAATAAATAATATACAGTCAATAATAAACTGTAAATAATATACAATAAATAATATACAATAAATAATAAACAGTAAATAATATACAGCAAATAATATACAGTCAATAATAAACCGTAAATAATATACAGTAAATAATGTGCAGTCAATAATAAACATTAAATAATATACAATAAATAATGTGCCTTCAATAATAAACAGTCAATAATATACAGTAAATAATATACTATAAATAATATACAATAAATAATAAACAGTAAATAATATAGTCAATAATAAACCATAAATAATATACAGTAAATAATGTGCAGTCAATAATAAACAGTCAATAATATACAGTAAATAATATACAATAAATAATAAACAGTAAATATACAGTCAATAATAAACAGTAAATAATATACAGTCAATAATGTGCAGTCAATAATAAACAGTCAATAATATACAGTTGTAACGTCACGCCAGCAGAGGGAGCCCTCTCCCGAGTACTGACTGTGTGCTGCTCCCTCTGCTTCATTGCTCATTTCCTGTTTGGTGGATATTTAAGCGTGGCCTGCTCAACAGGCCATTGCGAAGTATTGCCAGTTTTCCTGCCTTACCGAGCGTTATTACCATTGCCATTGTCTTGCTGTTCTGTGAATGACCTTTGCTTGCCTTTTCAACCATTGTCTCTTTGGATTAATCCCTTTGCTTTGTTGCCACGGATCTGACTGCTTCCTTGTGTTGACCTACTGCCTGCCTAAACGTTTACGATATCTGCCTCACGATTTCAACTAGTTTGCTGTAGATTTTAATAAACATCTGCACATGGAGTCTGCCTCAGCGCCTGCATCATTACAGAATACTTCGCCACCGATGACTCCAGCAGAAGTTTCTAATCTGCAGATGGCGTTCAGTTACCAAAGTGACCTCATTAAGGAATATCAAGAACAGCTGGGTAAACTACAGGCTTCCAACGCCTACCTCACTCAATATCTCCATTCATTGCCACCACCCATGCCTAAGAAGGTAAGCTTTGCTTTCCCTGATAAGTTTGACGGCTCAGCAGAGCATTGTAAAGGATTTCTACAACAAGTAGAGATCTTTTTCAAACATCAAAAGGATGATTTCGAGTCTGATGAAAAAAGATGCGCTTTTCTACTAACTCTTCTGACTGGTAGAGCTATAGATTGGGCTGCAGCCGTTTGGGAGTCTGATCATTCCATTCAAACTTCATCCACGTATTTCATTCAACAGATTAGAGAAGTCTTTGAATACCCAGCAGGGGGTATGGACATCTCTTCTCAACTGGTACAATTGAACCAGGGTCGACGATCTGCCGCTGAATACGCCATTGAATTCAGGACGATCGCAGCTCAAAGTGGATGGAATGACGTTGCGCTTAAAGCTATGTTCCAAAGGAGTTTGAATGTAGAATTACAGGCAGAGCTTGCATGCAAAGGTGAAAATTGTTCCTTCCCTGAGTTCGTGACTCTAGCAATTAAAATTGATAACCTCATGTGTAATTGTCCCGCTAAGTCCAGAATGCCGTCAATGAGAAACGCTACAGTTATTCCACCAGCTATGACATCCCATTCATTCCTGCCCGCTACGCAACTTGACCCAGAGCCCATGCAGTTAGGAGTCACCAAACTCACCAAGGAGGAGAAACTTTGTCGCTTAACAAATAACCTATGCTTTTACTTTGGAAATTCAGGTCATGTCAATGCTTTTTGTCCTCTTAAGACCCAGAAAATCTCCAAATCCACTACTCGGGTGAGTGTTGACCAACTTCCTCCTCTCTCAACCAAGTTTTTCACGATCAAAGTCAAAATTTCTGCTAATAATCACTCCACTGACCTCACAGCGCTGGTCGACTCCGGATCAGCACTCAACTTGATTCATCAAGACGTAGTTTCCAAATTCAACATTCCCATACAACCATGTGACCCACCTCTCAAAATCAACGCCGTAGACAATAAACCCATTGGAGAAGGCATCACACAACAAACCCTTCCTGTAAAACTGCAAATTGGGCTTTTTCATTCTGAAGTCATTTCCTTCTTTGTGATTGATTCCCCCCGCCACGAAATTATCCTAGGACATCCATGGTTATCAATTCACGATCCAGTCATCTCTTGGCAGCTCGGTGAGATCACTCAATGGTCATCTAATTGCAACTCACAGTGCATCAATGCTTCTGTAACCAAGCCATGTCTAACCACGAGTATTGAAAGTCCAGACACCAAACCTGTCACCATTCCCTCTTGTTACCAGGATTATCAAGAAGTCTTCAGTAAGACTAAGGCCACACTTCTTCCGCCACATCGTCCCTGGGACTGCGCTATAGATCTCCTGCCTAATGCCATGCCCCCCAAGAGTAAAATATATCCTCTATCACACCCAGAAACGCAGGCCATGGAGGAATATATTGAAGAGGCGCTCAGTTCAGGCTTCATCCGTCCTTCCACTTCTCCAGCAGCCGCTGGTTTTTTCTTTGTTGAAAAGAAAGATGGAGGACTCCGGCCATGTATCGACTACAGAGGTCTGAACAACGTTACTGTTAAATTTAGTTATCCCTTACCATTAGTACCTTCAGCTCTTGAACAACTCCGTGAAGCGACCATTTACACCAAATTAGACCTCAGAAGCGCTTATAATCTAATCAGGATCAAAAAAGGGGATGAATGGAAAACAGCTTTTCTGACCTCTAGGGGGCACTATGAGTACCAGGTCATGCCATACGGACTTGCCAACGCACCAGCAGTCTTCCAATCGTTCATCAACGAAATCTTCCGGGACATCTTGAACAAGTACGTGATAGCTTACATCGATGACATCCTTATATATTCCAAGTCCGAATCGGAACATCAAGATCATGTCAAGTCCGTACTTTCTAGACTTCTTGAAAACCAGCTCTATGTTAAGGCAGAGAAGTGCGAATTCCATGTCAGCCAAACAGCATTTCTGGGATACAACATCAGCCGTCAGGGTTTTGAGATGGATAATTCTAAAATAACAGCAGTCACTGAATGGCCCCAACCCACCACTGTCAAGGAACTTCAGCGCTTTCTTGGATTTGCTAATTTCTACCGTCGATTTATCCGCAACTACAGCTCTATTGCGGCTCCCTTAACATCTCTGCTGAAGGGTAAACCATCAAAGCTGAAATGGAACGAAAATGCCACTCAAGCCTTCGCTAAGTTAAAATCCAGTTTCACCACTGCACCTATTCTCAAGCATCCAGATCCCAGTTTGCCATTTGTCGTAGAGGTAGATGCCTCTGACAACGGAATTGGAGCTGTACTTTCTCAACGTCATGGACAACCAGGCAAGCTATACCCCTGTGCCTATTTCTCTAGGAAATTAACGGACGCGGAACGCAATTATGATGTTGGAAATAAAGAACTCTTATCCATGAAAGCTGCAATTGAGGAATGGAGACACTGGTTAGAGGGTTCCACCCACCCTTTCATGATTATCACTGACCATAAGAACTTGGAGTACGTCAAGAGTGCAAAGAGACTTAATCCTCGGCAAGCACGTTGGTCCCTTTTCTTCACCAGGTTCCAGTTTACGGTTACATATAGACCAGGAAGTAAAAATAGTAAAGCGGACGCCTTATCTAGACTGCATTGCCACCAGCAGACTGACTTCGAGCCTGAACCCATCCTGCCACCTTCGATAATCGTTGCACCAGTCACATGGGATCTTATGGAAGAAATTCAACGAGGTCTACAGAGAGAACCCACGCCACCCAACTGTCCAGGCGATAAACAATATGTTCCGGCGAATCTTCGTGCTAGAGTCATCCAAAGGGTTCATACTTCACTCAGCTCAGGTCATCCAGGCATTTCACGAACACTCAACCTCACACAAAACTCATTCTGGTGGCCTTCAATGCTTAAAGATGTAACTGATTTTGTCAAGTCCTGCTCTATCTGTGCCCAGTCTAAAACTCCGAAACATTTACCCTCTGGTCTACTACAGCCTCTGCCCATTCCTCAACGACCTTGGTCACATCTGTCCATAGATTTCATCACAGACTTGCCTCCGTCCACCGGTTTCACGACCATCCTAGTTATCATCGACCGATTTTCCAAGTCCTGCCGTTTGGTACCCTTGAAGGGACTCCCCACAGCCATGGATACAGCTCTTGCACTCTTTCATCACGTCTTCAGAGTTTTTGGCATTCCAGAGGACATTGTTTCCGACAGAGGGACTCAATTCACTTCTCAAGTTTGGAAAGCCTTCTGCAAACAGCTTGACATCAACGTCAGCCTGACCTCTGGTTATCACCCCCAGTCAAACGGTCAAGTGGAGAGGCTGAATCAGGAGATCGGTCGGTATCTTCGTTCATATTGCAGTCGTGAACAGCATCGCTGGGCAGAGTTTCTACCATGGGCGGAATATGCCCAGAACTCCTTGAAACACTCCTCCACTGGTGTCACCCCTTTTCAATGCGTGCTTGGTTACCAACCCCCTATGTTCCCGTGGTCTGGCGAGCCCTCTACAGTACCAGCAGTTGACGATTGGATTCGTCGTAGTGAGAGGGTGTGGGATTCCGCTCATGTGCACCTGCAAAGAGCTATCAGGAATCAGGAAATCCAGGCCAATAGACGACGTCGCCCACACCCTCCCTACCAAGTTGGACAAAGGGTCTGGCTCTCCACACGGGATCTCAGGTTGCGGCTACCAAGCAGAAAGCTAAGCCCAAGGTACGTAGGCCCGTTCAAAATTTTAAGACAAATAAATGAAGTCACGTATCGGTTGGAGCTGCCTGCTAATTATCGTGTCTCTCCTTCTTTCCATGTTTCCCTCCTCAAACCGGTCCACCCGGGGGCTGACCCCAACACTGAGAGTCAGGAACCACCTCCCCCACTGGACATTGATGGGTCCCCTGCTTACGCAGTTAGGGAGTTATTGGACTCGAGAAGGAGAGGTGGTCAGCTCCAGTATTTGGTGGACTGGGAGGGGTACGGCCCAGAGGAGAGGTCTTGGGTAGCCGCCCATGATATATTGGACCCGACCCTCATCAGGGACTTCCATCGAGCCAGACCCGATCGTCCAGCACCACGGCCACGGGGACGTCCTCGTCGAGCGCCAGGAGTCGCTCCTAGGGGGGGGGGATTCTGTAACCTCACGCCAGCAGAGGGAGCCCTCTCCCGAGTACTGACTGTGTGCTGCTCCCTCTGCTTCATTGCTCATTTCCTGTTTGGTGGATATTTAAGCATGGCCTGCTCAACAGGCCATTGCGAAGTATTGCCAGTTTTCCTGCCTTACCGAGCGTTATTACCATTGCCATTGTCTTGCTGTTCTGTGAATGACCTTTGCTTGCCTTTTCAACCATTGTCTCTTTGGATTAATCCCTTTGCTTTGTTGCCACGGATCTGACTGCTTCCTTGTGTTGACCTACTGCCTGCCTAAACGTTTACGATATCTGCCTCACGATTTCAACTAGTTTGCTGTAGATTTTAATAAATATCTGCACATGGAGTCTGCCTCAGCGCCTGCATCATTACAACAGTAAATAATAAACAATAAATATTTACAGTAAATAATGTGCAGTATATAATAAACAGTCAATAATATACAGTCAATAATTAACAATAATATACAATAAATAAAAAAAAGTAAAGTAAATAATGTACAGCCAATAATATACCACTCTTCCATTCTGCTTCTGCCCGCTTACAGGCAGAAACTGAAACGGGAATCACCCGCCCTCAGAATGATCCAGTGCTGGTCGGACCAATCAGACTCTGCGCTACAGGACTGTTTTGATCACGCGGACTGGGAGATGTTCCGGTCTGCCTCCGATGACGACATCGAGGTTTACGCTGATAGCGTAACGTGTTTCATCAGAAAGTGCGTAGAGGATGTTGTTCCGACAAAAAATATACGGATCTACCCCAACCAGAAACCATGGGTTAACGGCGATGTTCGCGCGGCACTTACTGCGCGGACCACCGCTTTTAATTCCGGGAACGCGGAGGAGCGTAAACAAGCCAGTTATGCCCTCCGTAACTCCATCCGTGCAGCCAAACGCCAGTACAGGCACAAAATTGAAGAACAGTTTAACACCACTGACTCCAGAAGTATGTGGCAGGGAATTAACACCATCACGGACTATAAACGGAATAAAAACTCCGCCATGAACACCGCTGCCTCTCTCCCGGACGAGCTTAATACATTTTATGCTCGTTTCGAGGACAACAACAACACCGCCCTCACAGAGAGAGCACTCGCGGCCGATACTACAGATGATGGTTCACTCTCCGTCTCTGTTGCGGATGTAACCCGATCCTTTCGACGGGTGAACATTCGCAAAGCCGCGGGTCCAGACGGCATTCCGGGCTGCGTCATCAGAGCATGCGCGAACCAACTGGCTGGTGTTTTTACGGACATTTTCAACTTGTCCCTATCCCTGTCTGTAGTCCCCACATGCTTCAAAACATCAACCATTGTGCCTGTACCGAAGCAATCAAAAATCACTTGCTTAAATGACTGGCGTCCTGTTGCCCTCACCCCCATCATCAGCAAATGCTTTGAGAGGTTGATCAGAGATTACATCTGCTCTGTTCTGCTCACCTCTTTGGACCCACTGCAGTTTGCCTACCGTAACAACCGCTCCACTGATGATGCCATTGCATCTACAATACACACTGCTCTTTCCCACCTGGAAAAAAGGAACACGTATGTGAGAATGCTGTTTGTAGACTACAGCTCAGCATTCAACACCATAGTGCCCTCCAAGCTTGATGAGAAACTCCGGGCTCTGGGCTTAAACAGCTCGCTGTGCAGCTGGATCCTGGATTTCCTGTCAGGCAGACGTCAGGTGGTTAGAATGGGCAGCAACATCTCCTCATCACTGACCCTCAACACTGGAGCCCCGCAGGGCTGTGTTCTCAGCCCACTCCTGTATTCCCTTTACACACATGACTGTGTGGCAACACATAGCTCCAATGCCATCATTAAGTTTGCTGACGATACGACGGTTGTAGGTCTGATCACTGACAATGATGAAACGGCCTACAGAGAGGAGGTGCACACTCTGACACGCTGGTGTCAGGAGCACAACCTCTTCCTCAACGTCAGTAAAACCAAGGAGCTTGTGGTGGACTTCAGGAAGATAGACAGAGAACACAGCCCCATCACCATTAATGGAGCACCGGTGGAGAGAGTCAGCAGCTTCAAGTTCCTCGGTGTCCACATTACTGAGGAACTCACATGGTCCGTCCACACTGAGGCCGTTGTGAAGAAGGCTCACCAGCGCCTCTTCTTCCTGAGACAGCTGAGGAAGTTTGGAATGAACCAACACATCCTCACACGGTTCTACACCAGCACTGTAGAGAGCATCCTGACTGGCTGCATCACCGCCTGGTACGGCAATAGCACCGCCCACAACCGCAAAGACCTGCAAAGGGTGGTGCGAACTGCCAGAAACATCATCGGAGGTGAGCTTCCCTCCCTCCAGGATATATATAACAGACGGTGTGTGAATAAAGCTCGGAGGATCATCAGAGACTCCAGTCACCCGAGTCATGGGCTGCTTTCACTGCTTCCATCAGGCAGGCGGTATCGCAGCATCAGGACCCGCACCACCCGACTACATGACAGCTTCTTCCCACAAGCAATAAGACTTTTGAACACATGATCTCTCACGATCAACAATCAGCACTGCACTTTATTAATCATCACTCTGTCAATATATTCTCCCAATTCAGTTAGTGTATATATATATTTATACCCGTATCTATTGTATGTGTATTCTACATTGTGTGTATTGTGTACATTTGTTATGTAAATTGTTGTGTAAGTATGTTGTTTATTGTAAAGTGGTTTATGTCTCGTCACTGTCATGACTGCAATGTTACTCGGAACTGCACACTAGAATTTCACCTGCTGTTGCACTCGTGTACACAGTAGTGTGACAATAAAGTGATTTGATTTTGATTTGATTTGATTTGAATATACAGTAAATAATATGCAGTACATAATATATATTCAATAATAAACAGTAAATAATATACTGTAACTTATAAACAGTAAATAATATACAATAAATAATAAATAGTAAATAATGTGCAGTAAATAATAAACAGTCAATAATGAACAGTAAATCATAAAATACAGTAAATAATATACAGTAATAATGTGCATTCAATAATAAACAGTCAATAATATACAATAAATAATATACAATAAATTAAAAAAACATCAAGTAAATAATGTACAGCCAATAATATACAGTATATAATATACAGTCAATAATAAACTGTAAATAATATACTGTAAATTATAAACAGTAAATAATATACAATAAATAATAAACAGTAAATACTTTAAAATAAACAATGTGCAGTAAATAATAAACAATAAATTATATACAGTAAATAATGCACATTCAATAATAAACAGTTAATAATATACAGTCAATAATATACAATAAATAATATACAGTCAATAATAAACTGTAAATAATATACAATAAATAATATACAATAAATAATAAACAGTAAATAATATACAGCAAATAATATACAGTCAATAATAAACCATAAATAATATACAGTAAATAATGTGCAGTCAATAATAAACAGTCAATAATATACAGTAAATTATAAACAATAAATAATTAACAGTAAATAGTATACAATAAATAATATGCAGTAAATAAACAATCAATAATATACAGTAAATAATAAACAGTAAATTATAAACAATAAATAACGTACAGTTAATAGTATACAATAAATAATAAGCAATAAATAATAAACAGTAAATAATGTACAGTTGATAATATACAGTAAATAATATACAATAAATAATATACAATCAATAATATACATTCAATAATACAGTCAATAATAAACAGTAAATAATAAACAATAAATAATAAACAGTAAATAATATACAATAAATAATGTGCAGTAAATAATAAATGGACAATAATATACAGTCAATAATATTCAGTAAATAATATACAATAAATAATATACAGTAAATAATAAAACCATAAAGTAATTTATGTACAGCCAATAATATACAGTAAATAATATACAGTACATAATATACAGTCAATAATAAACAGTAAATAATATACAATAAATAATAAACAGTAAATAATAAACAGTCAATAATGAACAGTAAATAAAATATAGTAAATAATATACAGTAAAGAATAGACCATAAATAATATACAGTAAATAATATACAATAAATAATAAACAGTAGTTTAAAATAAATAATGTGCAGTAAATAATAAACAATAAATAATATACAGTAAATAACGTGCTTTCAATAATAAAGTCAATAATATACAATAAATAATATACAGTAAATAATGTGCATTCAATAATAAACAGTCAATAATATACAGTCAATAATAAACAGTAAATAATTACCAGTAAATAATATACAATAAATAATACACAATAAATAATAAACCGTAAATAATGTGCAGTCAATAATAAACAGTCAATAATATACAGTTAATAATATACAGTAAATAATAAACAGTAAATTATATACTATAATGTACAGTAAATAGTATACAATAAATAATAAGCAGTAAATAATTAACAGTAAATAATGTACAGTCGATAATATACAGTCAATAATAAACAGTAAATTATAAACAGTAAATAATATACAATAAATAATATACAATAAATAAACCGTAAATAATATAAGTAAATAATGTGCAGTCAATAATAAACAGTCAATAATGAACTGTAAATTATATACAATAAATAATAAACATTAAATAATAAACCGTAAATAATATACAGTAAATAATGTGCAGTCAATAATAAACAGTCAATAATATACAGTAAATAATAAACAATAAATAATTAACAGTAAATAGTATATAATAAATAATAAACACTAAATATTATAAAATAAATAACGTGCTTTCAATAATAAACAGTCAATAATATACAGTAAATAATATACAGTAAATAATAAACAGTAAATTTTATACAATAATGTACAGTAAATAGTATACAATAAATAATAAGCAGTAAATAATAAACAGTAAGTACATTTACATTTATGCATTTGGCAGACGCTTTTATCCAAAGTGACTTACAGTGCACTTATTACAGGGACAATCCCCCCGGAGCAACCTGGAGTTAAGTGCCTTACTCAAGGACACAATGGTGGTGACTGTGGGGATCGAACCAGCAACCTCCTGATTACCAGTTATGTGCTTTAGCCCACTACACACTTTTATCCAAAGTGACTTACAGAGCACTTATTACAGGGACAATCCCCCCCGGAGCAACCTGGAGTTAAGTGTCTTACTCAAGGACACAATGGTGGTGACTGTGGGGATCAAACCAGCAACCTTCTGATTAGCAGCCCTGTGCTCTAGCCACTACGCCACCACCACTCCATTTATAAGTAATATACAATAAATAATAAACAGTAAATAATGTAGTAAATAATATAAAGTAAATGATATACAGTCAATAATAAACAGTAAATAGTATACAATGAATAATAAACAGTAAGTAATGTACAGTAAATAATATACAGTAAATAATAAACCGTAAATAATATACTGTAAATAGTATACATTCAGTAATATACAGTAATTAATAAACAGTAAATAATATACAGTCAATAATATACAGTAAATAATGTACAGTACATAATATACAGTCAGTAATAAACAGTAAATAATGTACAGTAAATAATAAACAGTAAATAATATACAGTAATTAATTAACAGTAAATAATATACAGTAAATAATATACAATAAATAATAAACAGTAAATTATGTACAGTCAATGATAAACAGTAAATAATAAATGGTAAATATAGTAATACGTTAGAATTGTATTGCACAGTGATAACAAAATAAAATATAATAAAATTAATATTAAATGACGTTAAATGAACCACAGATGTATTAATGTTGAATGGTAATTAAAATAACATGTTTTTCTACTTTTGAGTGATTGTGGTGCCAGTGTGCACATATGTGGACATCATGTTTCTCAGGGTGCTGACGTGCGAAAAAAGAACTGATTTTTTAAAGCGGGATAATCAAATGAAAATAGAGACTCTCCTCTTTACATCCAAACAGATGTCAGTGAATAAACTTGAAGAGGTTTCTTATCAGAGGCTGTTTTATTGGCGCTGCGTCTGTTGGAGCGGTTCAAGGAAACCGACGTCATGTTGTTATTGTCACAGGACTCGATGCAGCAGAAGTTTAACACTTAAATCACAGTCTAGAGTCTTCTGAACAGTATTCATTCAGTTTAAATTCATTTACAGTAAATTATGGATTCCGTATAGCGAAGCCAAAATACAACGTCCACACGTATGGATGCAGGATTATCTAATGATCATTCAGAGACGACTTGGAATCATTGAGAAATTCACCTTTCTACTCTTAATGTTTTTTCTTGTACCTGTCCATTATTTGTCATTATTGCTTTGAGCAACTCGTCATCAAAGCAGGCAGATGAACTGGTCTGCTCTGGGATAGTTCTGTCACCCACTGATCCAGTTTCAGTTGTAAAGCATGAATTTCGAGTGCCGAATGCCACAAATAAGGAGGAAGCTGAACTTTAGCAAATTCTAGGCCTGTGTGTGTGCAGATGGGCTGGTTTCCTGTATAATTTCCTGACAGCAGAAGCTGTGTAACTCAATTAGTGTCTCATGTCTCACACTTCGCTGCCCTTTACTGTCTTTGTGTGAATGTGCTGCTGGTCATTGTGAATCGGAGATGCTGTCACCCTTGCCGTGAGTGTTTGCTATAAGTGTTCACTGCAATTAAAGCTTTCAAGGCTAGATCACTGTTCTCTGCTCTGTCATTGACTGTGAGGTCCAATCAAGAGCACCATGGCACTAATTGGGGACTGCAATATCGAGTGCGTTTACATGAACAATCTTACACCAATTTTGCTTAAAAAGCTGACAAGGTGTGTGGTCATACAAACACATTAGCAGCGTTTCTTTATTAGGGTAAGGTTAGAAATGGTTTAAGCAGAAAACAATCAGCACAGGCAGGCTTTTGCTCATTACTCTAATTTCACTGATGTGCACTCATTTATGTAAACATCTTTACAAATGATCTTACCGTCTTGCCCCATGTGCGCAAATGTTTTGACCTGGACTGTTGATTTAACGCATCAATTTAGTGTGATTAATTGTGTGTAAAATTACACACTAAAAACATTAACGCAATGAATCATGACATAATAAGGAGCAATTTAAGCTTGATGTACCATCTTGATGCAGTAGGGCGCAGTCAGCATAACGCCAGCTGTACAGACAACACACCTCATAAAAACAACAGGAACAATGGTCAGCACAGCTTTAACAGATAATGCACTCTTGCCTTCAAAGACAGCAGGAACAAACACAACAGAAATCGCTTGAGACTGTAACATTTGGTGTCCAAGGAGTGGAAGAGAGGAGATGAAATTAAAGATTTCAAACTTTAATAACAAACACTGGAGTGGAAATAAACATTAACATATCAAACATTACTATTCTAACATTACAATTCAAGGACTGACAAAACATGAACAAAACTAGAGGGTTTATATACACATGGAAACTTAATCAGGGAATGGCATACAGGTGGGGGATAACGATGAAGTGATTATCACAGTGGATTTTGGGAAATGTAGTGCAGGAGAAATCTTCAAAATAAGAGTCCTTGAACACTGTGGATACAAACTGTGACAGAGAATTGTGTTTTTCAACATTTTAAACTACTGTATGTTTAACTTGACACAACTTTCTAAAAACACAGCACTTATGACTAGAGAACCTGAAAACTAGTGAGATGCTCCAAAAGTGCCGTTCTGACACATGAGTACATAGACCAACATTTAAACATAGAGCCGACAAATTAGGCCAATAAGAGTGTTATGTTCAATGATATGGAAATAAAACAGAATTATCTAAATGCTTTACTTGCCTTTTGCCACAAGAAATGTAAATTATGTAATATATTTAAATGATCTGAATTATTATATATTACATTATAATGATTTTAATTGTTATATACTAAATTATTTATGCAGGGGCCTTTCTCAGTACATTTTAATATGAAATTAATTGCGATTAATTTGATTAATTAATGGGCACGTTATGTTATTAATTAGATAAAAAAAAATGTAAATGCATTGACAGCCCTTGTTTTAATATCAAAAGCAAAGAGTAATCTTAAGATTTTTTTTTAAGAAGCTGTTTTTTGGTAGTTATCAGTGCATTGAGCATGTAAAAGCTAATGCATAAAACATTAAAGTATCCTTATACATAAGTCAAGCATATGTGGTATCATTGGAATGCTTAGAGTTAGCTATATGGGCATTACTACCACTTCTGCATTTATTACTTAAAAATAAAAAGGCCTAAAAACTTTTGAGTTGAAAATTTGCACCCCCTAGTGGTAACGTGGAAGAAATATTTATAAAAACAAAAAAAAAGCCCTTCACATAGTACTTCATATATAAAATTAAAGATGTCATTCTTATGAATGCGACTATAGTTAATTTTGTTGCTGTAACACAACAGTTTGAAATATTCTCACAAAGTCAAATATGATTTCTGTATGTCATCAAATATAAACATCTCTTTTATGCTTCGATAACTGCTACTGTAAGCTAAAAACTTACTATCGGATAAAAACTATTTGCTTTTATTTTTATATCTGTTTTCTAAATAGTGAACCATTGTTTACTTGTCTATGAGCTTGCTTGTGTGAATAATCCTATGTTATATCTTAGATGTCTTGAACAAAATATGCCATCCAGAGGGAAAAGCATGCAAAAACAAATCATCAGAAAATATGTTTTGGACTATTGACGATAAAATGGGGGAGGATCTCAGCTTTCTAATGACATCTAGACTGAACTTGTAGTCCACTTAGAGGCCGAGATATTCAATAACATAATGAGGGTGATGCTTGAACTGAACATTAGACTGAATTTCAAAGGACAAGCACATCTGTAAGGGATAAAATGTTTTAGAGCGCCACCTACATTTCACATCTGTATATTGTGATGGAATGTGATAGAGACAGTGCTTTCTGCAACCAAATGGAATAAAATAAGACTTTTGAAAGTGAGGTCGAGTGGACAGAACCAGAATTATATTCTTACAAAGTTAGGACAACAACAAAAAAGTACAATAAATAAATAAAAAATAACTTCTGTTTATAATAAGATTATAACCACACAATATTAATTATGAGTAATATGTGTGAATGGTGAGCTTTTAAATTTGAATGTGAAAAATTGTGAGCGACAGCCCAAAAATGGACAAGAGTTCCCCATCTGTCGCTCACTTCGACGTCGTGTCGAAGAAACGACACTAGGGGTCTCTCTTGAGAGCCTTTCGTATCTCTGATCTATGAGAAAAGGCCAATGAAAAATTGGCAGACAGAATTTGCATGTCCCACCCCCGGACATACAGGTACAAAGGGAGGGAAATTCATCTGTTTCATTCAGAAATTTTAATTGTTCAGAAGTTCTCAGTGCGAGAACATAGCCATGGCAGCATTGCTGTCGTGACTTCAGCCGCCACGCCTCGCCTCCTTCCTACGGAATTGGGGCCGGCGCCACTGGCAGGTTAAATCCCCGTGAACCACCCGCCACCCCGGCATGCTTGCTTGCTTCCGTCCGAGCTCGGGATGAGTGTGGCTTGCCTCGCGGCCAGCAGGCATTCTCCCTTGAGCTCCGGAATTGGATGATGACATCACCACTGCATCGGAGAGCGCCACAGCTGCGTCTGATGCTGATGACTCGCCTGGGCCACCACCTTCGGGTCTGCTTGCCCAGTCTGAGGCTGACGCACAGATGTCCGCTATGCTTTCCTGGGCCGCCGCGAGTGCGCGGCTGGACTGGAGACCTCCTTCCCCCCCTCACGGCTACTCGATTGGTTCCTCAGGACCCCCCCCCCCCGGTTCCTTTCTTCCAGGACGTGCATGACGAGTTGAGTAAGCCATAAAGGGCACCATTTACTGTCCGAAACTGGCTTCCTCCGCTCTCACTACCCTCGACAGTGGAGCGGTCCTGGGTGCCCGGTGGTCCTCCAGGTGGACAGAGCGGTTGCTTTCCACCTGTGTCCTGAGAACAACGCCACCTGGCGGGATCGCCCAGTGCTCCCCTCCAGGACGTCGTCACTGACCTCCAAAGCCTACAGCGCCATCGGACAGACCTCTTCCGTCTTGCATGCCATGGCCCCTCCTGCAACCCACCAGGCCAAGGCACTTTAAAATCTGCACTTGGGTAGTCCTGTTCCTGATGTGCTGCAGGAACTGCCCTCAATGACCGATCGTGCCCCCCGGGGCCACGAAGGTCCCAGCGTCGGCACTCGGATGGGTGATGGCCACCCTTGTGGTCCAGGAACGTCATCTATGGCTGGACCTGGTTGAGATATGGGAGGTAGACAAAGCACGCTTTCTCAAACTCCCCTGTCTCCCAGCTCGGTCTATTTGGCAGCACCGTTGACGACTCCACCCACCCACGGTGAAGAAGCAGACGGAGGCTATCATTTACATCATGCCCCGCCACAAAGCTGCCAGCACGGGCCACGCTCCGTCTGCTCGCCGAGAGCGTCCTCCTTCGGTTTTCAAAAAACATGCAGCTCCGCCTCAACCCGGGCCCAGCTCTCAGCCCCTGCGTCGAGCGCCCTGCAGGAAGCGCACGCCCCCCCGCCTCACGAACCCCTTCGAGGACATGGAAGGCTCCCAAGCGGTCCTGAGACGGACAACCCAGAGACCGATACGTTTGCTCCGGAGCTGGTAGAACCTTCAGTTAAAGGTAGTTTCTGCACATTTTATATATAATAATAGAGCAATTTCTTCTTTCTCTGGGTCACCTGGCCCACAAATGCCACTCCCACTCACTCAATCTAGGTGGTGGAGGATGAATCTCAGTTGCCTCCATGTCTGAGACCATCGATCTGCTAATCTTATCACGTGACTTAACACTGAGACGATTATAGCAAAAATCATAATTTTCGATTATTGCCCTTGATATTGTAATCGCAATTATTAATGTTGATTAAAATATTAAATTACAGTGACTTAAATACAGATATAATGCTATTTTGTCATGGAAGTTTTGGCTATTCAGGGCAAGACAGTCATATTTGAGTCGGGGGACAAAGCAGGGAAGCTTTTGGCTAGATATATAAAGCAGAGAAAGTGTTTTTCTACCATTCCCTCAGTGAAATCTGCTGGCGGCCACTTATATTAATAATGTTTTTAAAGAACGCTTTTGATCTATAGTTCCACTTCGTCTACTGATGAAGATATTAGAAACTTTGTGGAACCATTAGATCTGAACTGACGACTGAACACTTTATTGATTCTGAGATAAACTTGGAGGAGCTTGGCGAGGTAATTAAGGCCTTGTCTACAGGAAAGGCTCAGGGCCCAGGTGGCTTTGCCACTGAGTTTTTTAGATCTTATGCTAAAGAACTGGCTCCACTTTTGCTAGAAGTTTATACGGAATAATTAAAGAATGGAACGCTTCCACCAACCATGACACAAGCCCGAATCAGACTGATTCTTTAAAAAAAATGTCAGCAACAGATTAAGTTATGACATCTCTTATACATATTGGTCAGGTGGGGTTTATTCGGGGCCGCAGCTCTTCTGATAACATTAAGTGTTTCATCAATATCATGTGGTCTATAGAAGTATATGAATATCGGCAAATATGGCTAGTTTGTTTTCTTTTTTTTATATTAACATTTTATTGATTTTATTGTATTGAAGGAAAATAACATACACACAGAATCAAGTTATATCAAATTGTATCATCCCTCTAAATCAGAGGGATTCAGAGGGATGATATATAATTTGATATAACTTGATTCTGTGTGTGTATGTTATTTTCCTTCAATACAATAAAATCAATAAAATGTTAATATAAAAAAAAAGAAAACAAACTAGCCATATTTGCCGATATTCATATACTTCTATAGAGATGACTAAAATTATTAAGATCCTGTGTGTATTTTCATTGGGTATTTTGTATTTATGTAATATTGTCTTTGTTGTATTGCTTTGAGAAGATGTTTAGTTTAAATTTATAATAATAATAATATTGGTCAGCAGCATATTCTACTTAAATGTGACAAATGAATATGTGTGTAAAGTTCAAATAAAGAGAAAATTATATAAGAGGAAGTAGTTTTAATTTATAAAGTATTTAATTCACTTACTGGAGTCCACAAAGCTCTCCTGTAGCGCTTCACACTTGATGTAAAGACAGCATTGCATGACTTGATGATGTTACTCAGCACAAGTTTTATGTTGTTGTAGATATCCAGCAGAGCATCGAGCAGGAGGAGACTCTGAATCGCTCATCAGCTGATCTGAGGATACGCAAAACACAGGTGATCTCCATGATGACACCCCAGTCACTTGGCTGGAGTTCATTCATGTGTGCCAGATATGTTGATCTATGTACATTAGTTGTATAAGTTCCTGTTTCTTTTCAGCACTCCACACTGTCACGTAAATTTGTTGAAGTGATGTCGGAATATAATGCAACACAGTCAGACTACAGGGAGCGCTGTAAAGGACGAATTCAGAGACAACTGGAGATCAGTGAGAACACACACACACACACACACACGTAAACACATTTGTTTCAATATATTAGAGAGGACATCTCATAGACTTAATAGAGCTGTTCAGCCATGATGTCAATTTGTAGGCAAACCAGGGAGTCTAATTCTCCATGGGTTCCCAAGGGTTTTCTATGGGTTTTTATAATGGGTGATTAAAATAATTTCTGTGGTAAACATTACTTGATGATATGTGGAGGTTTTTGTTATTGTAACGGGGACAACAGAATAAGTATTTAGTGTATTTTACCCAACAGAGGTTAAATAAGGCCTAGGTTCGGCTCTTGGAGGATTTAAAAGTAGAAGTTTGGGCCAAATTATATTCAAGCAATTAACAGCCGGCAAGTTTATTACAAAGACTCAAAAAAACTTTGAGTAAACAATTTTTCACAATTTAAATTGATACACAATTGTCTGGTTTCCACTCAACACCATGAACCAACAAAACAATGGTTCATATGGAGTCCAAAGTTGAATGTTAAGTCCAGGAATAAAATAAAATAAAATAAAATAAAACAGTCTCAATAGTCCTTCTGGATCTCTTGTGTGTGTGTATAATACTCAATGTCCATGTGTGTAAAGTCCTTTTTGTGTTTTTTTCTACCCGGGTAGTGTGTATGTGCTTAGCTCTCAGTTCGGATCTGTGATGAATCCCGATGATTCTTTTGAATCGTAGATCAGGGTCTGGCTCGCCGTTCAAAGGTGAATCACTCAAACAGAATCAGCATTCAAAAAAACAATGTGCACAAAACAATGCAGTCACATTAAACATTTCTTAATGTCAACAATTTTTTACACCGAAATTTACTATCAGCTGCACAAAATATCCGTGAGTACAAATGTTAATCCAACACGTGACAACACGAGTGCACATAAGCGCGCTTAAACACATAAAAGTGTTTAAATATGCAACATATCTCGTTGTAAAACATATTTTTTTCCATTTGTTCGCATTTACATACTCATAGATGATGCAATCATTCAACAAAAACAGTTAAACTAATGTCGTACACAAATTAATTAATTCTATACCAATTTGACCTTCTAAACATACAAAAATACATTCTTAAACATCATATATAACTCTGATTGGTTTTTAGGACATATATAGAGAAAGATAAATGTCAATTTGAATGTCAAAGTTATGCATAAAGTAAAGAAAACTCACCAGAGTTCTCGTAAAAGAAAAACCAGTAACCAAAAGCATTGGCCGTTTTTTTTCCCCCTCAGTAACAGGATGAATTGGCAACCTGAACGATTAATAACATTCTTTAGAAAATAATATACACATTGAAACGAAGAAACATAGAAAAATCGAATCGTTTGTGATATCTCACACTAACCTCGTGCGTACATGTTCAGCTGGCTTCTTCGTCTGACTTCGATATAAAACGGCTCACTCAACATACAGAGTTAACCGTCCTCTAGTGGTTAATCATAATACTGCACCAAAGATACAGGAGTTTCTTTGTGGTATACAAATCAAAAGCAGTTACAAATAAATTTACTTTAGGACTAAAATAAATAAAGAAAAAAATATTAATGTACAATTCAAAGGGGTTACATCCTCCCCTCCTGAACCTGCACGCGTCCCTGCATGCAGTGTACCTATAAAACCATTGATCTATCAGGGGTCAGTATCCTAACTTCAGGGAAATCATCTGACTCAAGGGCTTGTGTGAAGGCTTTGTTTAAACCACTTAACAAGGATTACATGACTAACACTAAGGGGTTTCCTAATGATGTGTAAGTTAGCCTATCAGGTAGCTCCCTGATTCTGGTAGAACGTCTGGACTCCGGCTCTGGTATTTCCTGCACAGGGGTATTTCCATTTCTTTCAACATTCTCCTCAATCAGTATTTCACTGTCATTGTCCTCTTTCCTCATTCCATCTTTTTTTCCCACAACAGGTTCTGTTCTATACTTGATCAACTCCTCAGTACACTCAACATCGTTGACATCAACGGCCTCAGAATCCAGTTCCTTAACAGGTGAGTTTCCCACATTCTCTCCTAGGGTGTCCTCAGGTAAGTGTGTTTCTCCCTTTTCAGATAAAGCTACTTCTTCCGCTGCGTTTCCCCCATCAAAGTTCACATGCTCAATTTCAATATCAAGACTTTCCACACCTTCACAAGGTTCAAATGGTTGTGCATTTGGATTCAATGTTGTCTCGCAGGAACTTCCTTCCACTCCTTTTATGTAGGGCACGTCCTTGAAAATCGTTATGGTAGGATATGTCTTATCCTGTATTATTTGGGGGAAGTAGAAATCTGGTTCTCCATCACTATCATACGCTTGTTCATCATCATCCTCTGGAACTGTTGATGATTCCCTAGAACAAGTCGTTTTTTCCTTTCCCTCCATCCTGTTGTCTTCATCACTGGAATTGGTAAGAGTAAAGAGTAAATCTCACAGGGCAAGAGTAAATCTCAATGGAGGGTTCTTTCAGGTCCGTCAGTAGTAAGAGGCTTTACAACATTAACTGGAGAATCAGTTATTTACTTGACTACTAGGTGGATGGTTTTGCTCCATCGGTCAGCTATCTTGTGCTTGCCTCTTATACCAACATTCTTGACGAGAACACGGTCTCCAGCTTGTAAAGTGGATTCTCTCACCTTCAGATCATATCGTTGCTTGTTGCGAAGAGCTGTCTTCTTACTGTATTCCACAGCAATCTTGTAGCTTTCTTGTAGACTCTCTTGAAGCTTTTTGACGTACTCGGCATGACTAACTCTCTTTTCCCCTTCAGGTTTGATTCCAAAGGCTACATCTATGGGAAGGCTTGGCTGTCTCCCAAACATTAGCTGATAAGGAGAAAAACCAGTGGTGTCATTTTTCGTACAGTTATAGGCATGTACCAGAGGCTGCACAAAATCACACCATTTGATCTTGTCTTCTTGAAGAGTTCCGAGCATTTGGAGAAGAGTTCGGTTAAACCGCTCCACGGGATTTCCACGTGGGTGGTAAGGAGTGGTCCTAGTCTTCTTTATACCCAGTAAAAGACAAAGGTCTTTGATCACAGCAGATTCGAAATCTCGACCCTGATCGCTGTGCATGCACTCTGGTATCCCATAATGAATGAAGAAGTTATTCCAAAGTGCTTTAGCAACAGTCCTTGCTTTTTGATCAGCTGTTGGAATGGCTACAGCGTACTTTGTAAAATGATCAGTGATGACTAAAATGTTCTTAGTACCTTTACCATCTGGCTCAAGAGAAAAGTAGTCCATGCAGACTAGTTCTAAAGGTCGGCTGGTTTCGATGTTAACCAGGGGAAATGCTTTTTCCGCTTTTGCCTTTCTTCTGATACACCTCTCACAGGTACTGACCTTGATTTCTACATCCAAAGACATTCTTGCCCAATAGAAACGCATACGAACTAAATCCAAAGTCCACTCCACTCCCATATGACCCACTGAGTCATGCAAAGCTTCTAAGACAACTTCCTTATACTTCGGAGGTAGAACTAGCTGATAGAAGGGCTCTCCTCTGTTCATTCGCTTCCTGTAGAGGACTACAATTTGATGAATCAGTCAAAGCATAATTTGGACTTCTCGGTTTTCTTGCTGTCTGACATGGTAAGAGAGACGTTTCCCAGTGTCCAAGAGGTGAGTTACTCTACTAATGACAGGATCTTTTGCTTGCTCTGCAGCCCAATCCTGTTGAGACATCCTGGGAAGGGTGCTGGAACCAGGAAGAAATTCAGCTTGGGAGAATTCAACTGGGCTGGCATTAGCATCAATGGCAAGACATTCCACAGCAACAGGTAAATTGGCATCTTTGTCTGCCACAGTGCGTCCATACAGATGATGCTTTTGACAAACGGCTCCCACTGCTTCCTCAGGAAAGGAAATCCTATTTTCTTCATTCAGAAACCGGGAAATGAACTGACTGACTGACATCTTCAACCTGGAAACTGTTATCGGGGTCTACCTGATCATGTGGTCACCTGGAGAGACCATCAGCATCTTTTCTTTCCAGCTCTGTATCGAATGCTGAAGTTGAAAGTAGACAGGGCCGCAGGCCACCGGTGTCCTGCAGCGTCAAGCTTGGCAGATGTTAATATATATGTGAGGGGGTTATTATCGGTCATGATGGTGAACTCGACCCCATACAGATAGTCATAAAACTTATCTGTTACTGCCCACTTTAAGGCTAAAAATTACAGCTTATGGGTGGGATAACGCTTTTCACAGTTGGACAACCCTCTGATGGCAAATGAAATCACCCTCATGTGACCATCTTGTTCCTGGTACAAGGCAGCACCAAGACCATGGAGACTAGCATCTGTATGTAAGATGTACGGCAGTTTTGGATTCGCAAATACCAACACCGAGGCTGTGGTCAGCTTCTGAATTAGTGTCTGGAATGCGGTGTCACACTCAGGCGTCCATCTACCACCAAAAGGTTTCTTGAAATCAGAATTGGAGACAGGCTTAAAACCCTTTGCATTCCTTCGAGGTGGACAATAGCCAACTGTTAGTGCATTTAATGGTTTGGCAATTTTGGAGTAGTCTCTGACAAACCTCCAATAATACCCAGTGAAACCCAAAAAGGACTTCAGCTCACTGATATTTGTCGGCGTTGGCCAGGTGGTGAGTGCAGAGATTTTCTCAGGGTCTGTTTCTACGCCTTTCTCTGAAACAATATGTCCCAGATATTTCACAGATTTCATGAAAAAGTGGCATTTGCTTGGAGATAGTTTTAGACCAAACTCTTTCAGCTGGTTCAGGACTTTCATGAGGCATTCTTCGTGTTCCTCCAGGCTTTTCAGAAAACGATGAGATCGTCGAGGAAGACAAGGACTTCTTTGAGATGCAAGGCACCCATGCACTTTTCCATGACACGCTGAAATGTACTAGGTGCATTAGTCACTCCCTGTGGCATTCTATTAAATTCCCTGAATCCCATAGGTGTTACGAATGCAGTCTTGTACTTATCCTCCTCTTCAACCTCCACCTGATAGTAACCTGACTTAAGATCCATGACAGAAAACCATTTGGATCCTGTCAATGCAGAAAACGTTTTCTCAATGTTAGGCAGTGCGTAAGCATCTTTAATCGTTTGATTATTTAGTTTTCTGTAGTCTATGCACAGGCGGATAGCACCGTTCTTCTTCTTCACAATGACTATTGGCGAAGCAAAGGGGCTTTCCGACTCACAAATTATGTTTGCATCTTTAAGCTCCTGGAGATGAAGCCTAACAGCTTCATAATCTGAGGGATGGATGGGCCTCACTCTCTGTTTAAAAGGAGTTGGATCTGAAAGCCGAATTCTGTGCTTGACAGCTGAAGTGTGCCCATAGTCAAGGTCACCTATTGAAAACACTTCAGGAATGGAGTTAAGCCTTGTTGTAATTCTATCTTTCCACTCTTCAGAGTGAGAGGAGTCTGTGAAGTCAAATGTGATCTTATCTTCAGGATTGGTGGAACATACTGCATTGCAGCCGACTTTAGTAGCGGAAGACACAACACTTGGCTTTTTCTCTTTAGCTGAGGTATTCCTTAGTGAGGACAGAGCTGATGGAGCGTAGAGCTCAGCTAAACAACAATTAGCTGGGAGTGTGATTTCGTGTGCTGTTTCATTCTGGAGGATAATGGGGACTATAAATGAGGTCCGTCTGGGACTGGTCAGGACGTAGCTGCACAAAAGCAGACCACCGGGGAGGCTGGAGTGAGTGGATGGCTCTACTACAAGTGGAGCATCAGCAACCGTTGCCACATTCCTAGCATACCCATCCAGGGCAACCTTTTGACCCACTGGAATGGCGACGCATTTCTGACCCTGTAGTTTGACTTGGCCCACTTTACCATTGCTTTGTCCCAGGATGTATCTGCGCAACAGAGTTTTAAAAAGGGGTGCATGTTGGAATTTGTCCTTGGGAGCAGCATAACTGCCATCGTTTGCAACACAAGATTTAAACAATATATCCAGGGTGTTGGTGCCAACCAGTACTGGGACTTCAGCATTGAATTTGTAGTCAGGTATGACAAGTGCAAGGGTGGAAACAGATTTAGCTTTTCCAGCAATTTTCTCTGGGAAGTGTATGCTAACTTCAGTATAGCCCAAGTATGGTACAGTCTGACCTCCAGCTCCTTCAACTTCAATAAGATCATCAAGAGAGAGGATTGGAGAGGATGACAGATGTGTGTCATAAAAGTACTTGGACACAGTGGTCACCTGTGACCCCGAATCAAGAAGAGAGTTGCAAACCTGTCCCTCAATAATGATTTCAGCTGTGCATTTAGGACCACTTATGCTAGAGATCAACTCACTTTCATGAGAAGGAAGACCTGAGTGAGCTTGACATCTTGCTTCTTTTTGGTTCAGTTCATTGGGACATTCCTTGCTGCAATGGGCCCCAGTATGTCCCGTTACTGAAACCCCGTCCAGTTTAACGGCACTCCATTTTTCACTTTCCATTCATCTTGTTTCGCTTTGAGCTCTTTGTACTTTCGGTCCACAAGCGCTTTGTTGATGGAACCTTCACATGTCCTAGCTATGTGACCATCTTCACCGCATCTGAAACAAAACCAGGGTTTTGGTGGTTTAGCTGTTACCTGTTGAGCTTGCATCTCCACATTAGGTGTCACCGTGTTTGAGTATTCTGTCAATTTGGACTCATGTTTCTTCTTTTTCTCAGATTTGGAGGATCTAAGCTGCATTTGGAGGTCAGCCACCTGTTTTCTCAAAGCCTCTGTTTCCAAACTGCAGGTCTGCAACACACTTGAGTCACTGTGAGGAGACATGTCAACAACAGATTGTTTGTGAATATTAGCTTTGTGCTTTGAACTGCCTAAGTGTCGTTGCATTCTGTCCAGTTTTGAGGCACGTCTGTCTTCCTCAGTTCTGAGAAGCAACAAAAGCTCTGCAAAATCCGGTGGTGTCTTGGCTTTGGCTTCCAGCTGAAGGGTAAATATTAACGAGTGATCCCAGCAGCCACGCTGAAATTGTTTCAGCAGCTGACGATCTGCAGATGACTGTTTTACACCATTTCTCCTAACCGCAGTACTAAGCAGCGTTTGTAATCTTTGTAAGTAATCAGATGCTTTCTCACCAGGATCTTGGTTAGTGTTCAGGAAACGGGCGAAGATTTCATCACCATCTTCAACTAAGCCGTATGCAGAGTCTAGGAGCTTCACGTAGTCTCTAGGAGGAGCTGTAGAACCAAGCTGTTTAACCACATCAGAAGCTGGTGGCAAGAGGCTTTCTAAGATTTTCCTTCGCTGAATATCTATAGGAAGAGAATCCTGCAACAGAAGGTCAACATGTAGACACCAGGTATCAAAGTCAGCTTCACCTGGGGGCTTAAGTACTTTTCCTGAGAAGGAACGCAGCCATTTGGAGTGTGTCTGTGCAGAAAAAGCATCATTTTTGATGACATGCTCGACTTTTATACGCTGGATCTCAGGAGGGTTTAGGTCGCCATTGGTAAGTATATTAAAGGTAGGCTGTGGTGTTTTTTCCCTCACAGCAGAATCAGGCTTGCTGTCTGAGCTAAGGGCACGTGACTTTGATTTTGGCTTCTTACGTGGTTGTCTTTTTATATACCTCTTTTGAATAAAGTCACTGTCATCAGAAGAGACCTCTTCGGGAACAGCATTATCATTATCATCACTTGACTCCATGGATAAACTTTGTGCTTGGGCATGGGGCTGTGCTAGCACTTTGATGTTATCTGCATACCACGCAACTGCTGGGTTTCGCACACTTTTAATTTCTAGGGGGGAATTAGGCTCAAGAATTGTGACAGGAGTGTATGCATCAAACTCAACTATAATGATGGGCTGCCCTGTCTGCTCAGTAGAGGGGGCTACTCTCACTACTTTCACAATGACCCCATAATTCTCAAAAGTTGCAATAATGTCATCATCTGTGTCATTATCAGTAATGCCTAACACACATAATGAATGTTGTGCTTTCACATTGTAACACTTTTCAATATCAGACATACTCATTGTGCTCAATCACAAAAAAAATACTCTAGAGAATAAAACTTGGAATTTCACTACTGTCTCAATGTACTTGTAACCGGCTATATATGTATATATTTGAAATCCTCCTGGCTGGCTCGCCACAAAAAGGGATGTAACCGGGACAACAGAATAAGTATTTAGTGTATTTTACCCAACAGAGGTTAAATAAGGCCTAGGTTTGGCTCTAGGAAGATATAAAAGTAGAAGTTTGGGCCAAATTAAATTCAAGCAATTAACAGCCGGCAAGTTTATTACAAAGACTCAAAAAAACTTTGAGTAAACAATTGTCTGGTTCCCACTCAACACCATGAACCAACAAAACAATGATTCATATGGAGTCCAAAGTTGAATGTTAAGTCCAGGAATAAAATAAAATAAAACAGTCTCAATAGTCCTTCTGGATCTCTTGTGTGTGTGTATAATACTCAATGTCCATGTGTGTAAAGGCCTTTTTGTTTTTTTTCTACCCGGGTAGTGTGTATGTGCTTAGCTCTCAGTTCGGATCCATGATGAATCCCAATGATTCTTTTGAATCGTAGATCAGGGTCTGGCTCGCCGTTCAAAGGTGAATCACTCAAACAGAATCAGCATTCAAAAAAAACAATCTGCACAAAACAATGCAGTCACATTAAACATTTCTTAATGTCAACAATTTTTTACACCGACATTTACTATCAGCTGCACAAAATGTCTGTGAGTACAAATGTTAATCCAACACGTGACAACACGAGTGCACATAAGCGCGCTTAAACACATAAAAGTGTTTAAATATGCAAAATATCTCGTTGTAAAACATATTTTTTCCATTTGTTCGCATTTACATACTCATAGATGATGCAATCATTCAACAAAAACAGTTAAACTAATGTTGTACACAATTAATTCTATACCAATTTGACCTTCTAAACATACAAAAATACATTCTTAAACATCATATATAACTCTGATTGGTTTTTAGGACATATACAGAGAAAGATAAATGTCAATTTGAATGTCAAAGTTATGCATAAAGTAAAGAAAACTCACCAGAGTTCTCGTAAAAGAAAAACCAGTAACCAAAAGCATTGACCGGTTTTTTTCCCCCTCAGTAACAGGATGATTTGGCAACCTGAACGATTAATAACATTCTTTAGAAAATAATATACACATAGAAACGAAGAAACATAGAAAAATCGAATCGTTTGTGATATCTCATGCTAACCTCGTGCGTACCTGTTCAGCTAGCTTCTTCGTCTGACTTCGATATAAATCGGCTCACTCAACATACAGAGTTAACCGCCCTCTAGTGGTTAATCATAATACTGCACCAAAGATACAGGAGTTTCTTTGTGGTATACAAATCAAAAGCAGTTACAAATAAATTTACTTTAGGACTAAAATAAATAAAGAAAAAAATATTAATGTACAATTCAAAGGGGTTACATCATACAACACACTATTGCACACAGTCACACCACAAGCGTGAATTTTGAAGTTACAGTATGTTTTTAAAAAAGTTTGTAATTCAATATGGCTTCAAAATTCACATTTGAGGTACGAAAGCGTGCAATTTATGTTGTAGAACAAAACCTCCACGTATCATAATGTTTACAACAGACCTTATTTTAATCATAAGTTCCAAACCCCCATTATAACAAAAACCCATATTAAAATCCAGAGGGAACCCATGGAGAATTAGACTTCCGGGTTTTTGGACAAGAAGCTGAAGCTCTATGGTTTTTATCCAGTGGTTATGACATTTGCTAAACTTTACAAGTGTATTAGTGAGGACATTTTCAAAACTTTTAAAGAGCTACACCCTGTAGTTGTATTCCACAAATATGGAAAATAGGAACATTTAATGAAATTTCAAAATTGTGATTTCCCGACCTGATAAAATCATCTTTAAATCTTTAGACTGCATATTTCTCCCTTTATTTATTAATTTAGTCATCTAATGTATATTGCATATTCTGCATGTATTGCATGGACTATCAATCAAAGATCAGTCCATCACTACCCACCACACATAATTCCCCTCTATAGCATCACACATATATTTAGGCATGTACCGATATGATGCAATAGCCTCTCAATACATTTGTAAAAATCAGTGCCCACAAATGTTTCACATAAACTTATTCAAGGATTCATCACAAATGTATTTTAAATCTTAAGTGACACAAAAACAAAAAGCAGAGCTCCATAATAAAGTTACAGCACTGCATTTATCAACAGATTTCACAATTTTCATGTTTTTCTTGAATTTGTCTACATTCAAGTCATTTTAAATTGAATAGCACGTTTCACAATACACATAATTTCAAAGCAGCTTCAGTCTTAAAGTCCCCAGTGAGCAAGCTAAAGAGACTGTTGCAAAGAAAAAACCTTCTTTGAATATTTAGTGGAGAAGAAAAAACATTGAGAGGAATCTGACCTCTGGCTTTATGATATATGTACATATGGCAATATTATTTAGTGGTTTGAGCAAAATCCGATCAGCACACTTACTTTTTTTGCCCTTTTTCCCCGATTCCATGTTGTTGTAAACACCCATACTGGGCATATTTACTAGCTTATCACATCCACTTGTGTTGTCCTCATACCGTTTACATTTCAACGTCTAAAGCAGAGAATAATAAATCTCATGTAAATGAGAGTTTCTTACGTTGTCTGTTTTTTGAATAAGCTGGTTCCCCGTCTGTCGCTCACTTCGACGTTGTGTCGAAGAAGCGATACTAGGTGTCTCTCTTGAGAGCCTCGCGCATCTCTGAACTTGAGAAAAGGCCAATGAGAAATTGGAAGACAGAATTTTCATGTCCCGCCCTGGACATATGGGTATAAAGGGAGGGAAATGCGTCTGTCCATTCAGAATTTTTCTTCAGAGCCGACTGGTTGTGTGATCAGCAAGCTGCATTAACAAGACTGCTTTCAAAGCTGTCCCTGGGCGCTTCGACAGCACTTTTCATAAAAGAGAATATTTTCTTAAAAGAGTTTATTTCTCTAAAAGATCATATACACAGCGGCGTTGAACATCCTTTTCAGGACGCGTCTTTATAAAGATGCCCTTCCGCCCCTGTGTAGTTCCTGGATGCGTTCGAGTTCTCTCCACTCCTGATGGTCACAGGCGCTGTCTCGTGTGTCTGGGCTGCGATCACACCGAGGCAGCGTTTGTGGATGGTTTGTGGATGTTCTCACTGCGAGAACCTTACCATTGCAATGTAGAGGTCGTGGCTTTCCTTCCTAAAAAAGGAATGCCACTCCAGCCGCCCCCATGTGTCGCTCCTTCCCACGGGATTAAGGACGACCCGGCTGGCGATTTGGGGATGGCAGCGGGCTCAGTTTTACCGGGTACATCCCCACGAACCACCTGCCCCCCGACACCCCCCGACATGCTCGTTGACTTCCGCCCGGGCTCGGGGTGACAACGGCTCACCTCACGGCCAGTCTGCCTAACCTCTTGAACCGCCCAAGCTGGATAATGAGCTTGCCGCTGCATCGGAGAGTGTTCCGGCTTCTGACGCGGAAGACTTTATTGGGCTGCAACATGTCCTCACGGCATCCCGGTGCCACACCCCAACAGTCCCGGCACAACGAATGCAGACCCCCTGCCTCCGGACCCACGACTGCTGCCCCCCAGCCAGCCGATTCTGACGAGTCTAGAGGACGCCTTCATAGCTCCTCCTCCTCAGTCACTAACCCGCCCCCTGCCGGGTGTGCGGAGCAAGGTATGTGCTTCAAGTCTTCCCTCAGCACCAGAGCTTCGGAACGTGCTTTTGCCTCCCGACGCCGTATTGCCTGCTCAGCCCCACCGGGTACGTCAAAAATGATCGTCCCCTTAGTGCCCCTAGCACAGAGCTTGGATGCGTGGCTTTCACTTCCCAACCCATCACGCTGGCTTGCCAGGACCATCAGAATCGGATATGTGATCCAGTTTGCCAGGCCAACGCCCCCTTTCGGCGGCGTCCACTTTACCGCGGTGCACGGCGAAGATGCCAACCACATGACAGAGACATGACATGACAGAGCCTGTCCCTCCAGCCGAAATGAAGAAGGTTTTCTACAGCCCTTACTTCGTCGTACCAAAGAAAGGCGGCGGCTTACGACCAATCTTGGACTTGCAAGTCTTCAACCGGGCCTTGAACAAACTCCCGTTCAAAATGCTCATGCAAAGACACATCTTAACTTGCGTCTGGCATCAAGATCGACCCTTTCTGTGGTTTGCGTTCAACGGCCAGGCGTATCAGAACAAGGTCCTCCCCTTCAGCATGTCCCTGTACCCTCGCATCTTTATGAAGGTTGCAGAGGCAGCCCTTGCCCCACTAAGGGAAGCGGGCATTCGCATACACAACTACCTCGATGACTGGCTCATTCTCCCGAGAGTAACTATGCGTCCACAGGAACCGGGTGCTCAGGAACCTCAGCGGCCTAGGGCTTTAGGTCAACTGGGAAAAGAGCAAGCTCGCCCCAGTTCAGAGCATTTCTTTTCTCGGCATGAGTTAGTCATGACTCAGTCTCAATGGTAGCGCGTCTCACCAACGAGCGCGCAGTCAGTGCTGAAATGCCTCACCTTGTTCAAGCCAGGCGCAACGGTTCCTCTAAAACATTTCCAGAGGCTCCTGGGAAATATGGTGTCCTCCGCGGTGGTCACACCACTGGGGTTGATGCATATGAGACCGCTTCAGCACTGGCTCCAGACTCAAGTCCCGAGATGGGAATGGCTCCACAGCATGTACTGGGTGTTCATCACCACTGCTTGCCGCCAGACTTTCAAACCCTGGACAGACCTATGTTTCCTACGGACAGGAGTCCCTTTACAACAGGTGTCCCGACGTGTTCTGGTCACTGCAGACGTCTCCAAACAGGGTTGGGGTGCTGTGTGCAACGGGCACGCAGCCGCTGGCCTCTGGAAAGGGCCCCCGCTGTGTTGGCACATCAACTGCCTAGAGTTGCTGGCTATACTTCTTGCCCTTCGGAGATTCCTCCCGCTAGTTTGGGGCAAGCACTTCTTGATCTGTTCTGACAGCACCACGACGGTAGTGTACATAAATCGCCACGGCATCATGCTTCCCATCACATGTCACAGCTCCTGCTTTGGAGCCAGCAGTGATTCAAATTGCTGCATGCCACTCACATCCCAGGCAGCCTCAACATGGCAGCGGACGTGCTGTCATGACAAGATACGCCCAGCGGAGGGTGGAGGCTTCACCCCCAGTCGGTCCAGCTGATTTGTGAACTGTTCGCCTCCTGAGAGACCTTCCACTGCCCACTCTGGTACTCCCAAACGGAGGCTGCGCTGGCACACAGCATGCCCCAGGGGCTGCACAAGTACACATTTCCCCCAGTGAGCCTTCTCGCACGGGTGCTGTGCAAGGTCAGGGAGGATGAGGAACAAGTCATTCTTGTGGCCCTCTACTGCCCTCCTGAGGAAGGACCTTCTTTCTCAGGCACCCTCTGGCATATGCGTCCAGACCTCTGGAACCTCCATGTCTGGCCCCTGGACGGGATGCAGAAGATCTAAATGTCCTACCACCTGCTGTCGTAGACATGATTAACCAAGTCAGAGCTCCCTCTACCAGGCAACTTTACGCCCTGAAGTGGCGCTTGTTCGCAAATTGGTGTTCTTCCCAGTCTGAAGACCCACAGAGGTGTGCAGTCGGATCAGTGCTCTCATTCCTGCAGGAGAGGTTGGAGGGGAGGCTGTCCCCCTCCACCTTGAAGGTGTATGTTGCCACTATCGCGGCCCACCCTGATTCAGTAGACGGCAAGTCCTTGGGTAAGCACAACTTGATTATCAGATTCCTTAGAGATGCATGGAGGTTGAACCCTCCCCGGCCAAGCCTGTTCCCATCCTGGCATCTCTCAGTGGTCCTCTCAGGCCTTCAGAGATCACCCTTCGAGCCATTAGAATCAGTTGAGCTCAAGGCCCTCTCCCTGAAGACGGCTCTCCTGATCGCGCTCGCTTCCATCAAGAGGGTCGGGGACCTGCAAGCATTCTCTGTCAGCGACACCTGCCTAGAGTTCGGTCCTGCAGACACTCACGTCGTCCTAAGACCGCGAATGGGCTACGTGCCAAGGTTCCTACAACTCCCTTCAGAGACCAGGTAGTGAATCTGCAAGCGCTGCCCCGGTAGGAGGCAGACCCATCCCCTTCGTTGCTGTGTCCAGTACGCGCCCTGCGTACTTATGTGGACCGCACGCAAAGCTTTAGACATTCTGAGCAGCTCTTTGTCTGCTTTGGTGGACAGCGGAAAGGGAACGATGTCTCCAAACAGAGGCTTTCCTACTGGGTAGTTGACGCCATAGCATTGGCCTATCACACACAGGCCGTGCCCGCCCGAACACACTCGACGAGAAGTGTGGCATCCTTGTGGACACTGGCCAAAGGCACCTCCCTAGCAGACATATGCAGAGCAGCGGGTTGGTAACACCCAATACCTTTACGAGATTTTACAATCTCAGGGTTGAGTCAGTTTCATCCTGTGTTCTCTCAGGTCCGAGCTGGTAGAACTTGGTAATGCGGTAACAACTGACCTGGTGTACCGCTTGCATCTAGCACCTTTCCCTTCCACTGAGGCGATCTCATGCACGCTTATCCAAGGAGATCCCACTAACTCAGCTCCCTGGATGACTCCTCCCTAGCCCTCTGGTCCACGAATTCAGCTGAGGAATTCCCAGACCAGACCCACTACGAGTATTCAAACTACTCTGTACTTGAATAGGTGCCCCACAGGAAGGGCCCCCGTGTGGACTTATCCCCCTGTGTGTATTTTCTGTGGTACAGCCCCCTCGCGAGTGGACCCGCGTCTCCCTTGGGCAGTCAGTGAGAAAGCTCAGTGAGCTTTCAGCAGTCTCTGTGTTCACGAGCATATTTCACAAACACGTCACAAAAATGAACTGAAACTCTGCGAATACTTATCACACAAACATGAAACCTATGTCTAAAGAAAGCTTTAAATGTCTACTTTTAAATAAAACAATTCACATTTAAAACAAATATTCTCCTGCAATGCAATCTGTTTGAAACAAAGCGATGTTCAGTTTTTACCGATTCATCTCATTATCTGTAATGTGATCCCACCCACCAGCAAAGTGCGCCATTCAAACGCTAATGTGCTGAGACGATCAACGCAAATGTACACGCCCCCCACTGTGTTCAGAGGTTTAATGTAAACAATTCATTCATTTTACTGCTTGTTTGTAAGGATACACAGGCGATGAAACTTCTGGATATTAAGGAAGATTTAACACTTTCCTCAGAAGAAGATCGGGACTCCGATGAACATTTGTATTTTGAAGAGAGACTTGATCTAGCCAAGGATACAATTTCAGATGAGTAAGTCAATTTGTTTTAATTAGCTGACATGTTATTTTATAGAAACTTTAACATATTTTACTAGTGGGACTGTTTCCAGACTTGCAAGCCAGGATTCAGAGTATTGACATTTGAAATATGTCCTAATAAGCAAATAAGTTTTAGTTACATGTAAATGTTGTTTCGGCTAAAGCAGGTATTTAATTTGCATGCTGTATGATATAAATATGATATGTAATATGATATAAAAATAATATGAATGTTTAGATTATATTTTATCTAGTGTTTATGCTGCCTCATTATCATCAACAAAGCTTGTGCTTGCAAATATCTGTTCAGGTGTAAATGAGTAAAATGCACTTTAAATATGCCCATATTAGAAAATCAGCATCTTATAATGATTTCTGAAGGATCATGTGACACTGAAGACTGCAGTAATGATGCGGAAAATTATGCTTTGATCACAAATTGCATTTTACAATATATTCAAATAGAAAACTGTTCTTTTAAATTGTAAAAATATCACTGTTTTTACTCTATTTTGGATCAAATAAATGCAGTCTTGGTGAACAGAAGAGACTTCTTTTAAACTGTAGTGTAGGTCTAAAATTAAGTCTTTATTTAAAGAAAATGTACAGTCAAGATTATTTATTTTAATTTAAAACTTGATTTTGATCATTAAGTCTCCTCACATTCATTCTCTATCTATCACATTCCTCATTGATAGGCCCAGGGGAGGCGCCTTTTGTGTACTCAGGTGTAAATCACCTTAATATTCATGATCGTTCACGCCTCCTCAACACTAAAATTGTCTTACAAAAGTTAAATTACTATATTGTTTTGTATGAATGAGTGATCAGGATGGTTTTCACATCATTTTGTAGCAAAAACTCTAGGCTACAAGATCCAGTTATCAAAAGTCTTGTGGACAAATGTTTAGTATATGTTATATGGCCTTATTTCAATTACTTACATTTTTAGTTTTTTCAAAAACCACATATAAACGTTATTTTCTCAAAAATACAAACATGTACACACATGTTGCTCACATATTATTGTAGCCCAGTTTGTGCTGAATACAGTGTTATCACACTTTAGCCATTAATATGTTTTTAAGCAACTGAAAAAAAGCACAAATGTCAAGGCATGTCAAAACTTCTCCAGGGCCCAAAACACCCTCAGACCCCAGAGGGTTAAGATGGCCCCAGCCACTTTAAACTCTATGCAAGAAACATAGAGAGAGAAAAGGCATGGCTGGCACCATTTGCTTCCATGCTTGGCTCGTCTCCTTGTTCCCCCCATCGGGGTGTAGGGAACCAGAGGATTATGACGATCTTATGGAGCATTGGGGAAGGGTACGTGCAGTCCGACGTGGCCTGTCGCCTTGGCATGCAACTGCCTGCCCCTGTTTCGGCAGCGCACGCACACGGTTCAGCACATGGCGTGATTAAATATGTAAACCTAGTGTCACTTCTTCGACACAACGTCGAAGTGAGCCACAGACGGGGAACGTCTAGGTTTCTATTGTAACCTCCATTCCCTGATGGAGGGAACGAGACGTTGTGTCCTCTTGGCCACGTCGCTGAACCGAGCCACTTTTACGGCCGAACCTCATTCTCAGCTCCTCAGGGCAAAATCCTGAATGGACAGATGCATTTCCCTCCCTTTATGCCCGTATGTCTGTGGGTGGGACATGCTAATTCTGTCTGCCAATTTCTCATTGGCCTTTTCTCAAGTTCAGTGATGCGTGAGGCTCTCAAGAGAGACCCCTAGTGTCGCCTTTTTGACACAATGCCTCGTTCCCTCCATTAGGGAATGGCGGTTACAATAGTAACCCAGACGTTTTTGTTTGTCATCAGCATTTTGCTGTGCATGTAATCACGCTCAGTGTCAACTGGGAAAGGCTGTCTGTTAAATGCAGCAGTGAGACAAACTTACTGCTGCTGTGTTTCTGCCTCACATTTTCCACCGGTTTGCACAGAAATGTTGGCGTAAATAAAACATCATGTTTGATGTAGTAAGCTGCAATGCTACAAACTACTTGGCATTTTTCATCTATCTTCAAGTTCTCACTCAACTATTTTAGACTAGCTGCTCTGTTTTGCTGTTGGATAATACTGGGTTGGGAACACTCTTAATGTTGCACTGCTTGGTTTTAACACTACCAGTTATATATTTATTTATGTATCTAACGGTACATAGGCTATATCATATAGTTTCTTACAATATTTTCTGACGTCCCTACACAGAATAAATAATATGTCCCATTTCTCGTTGACTAGAGAACAGCTTAAGTGAAAACTGGCTCATCTTTCCTGACTATTCCCTACTAAAATTTTCAAGACGTGCTCTTAGCCAGATGACACAAAATAGTGAGTGTGTAAAATCTTTAACAGCTAGCACAGTGGCCTCTGGTTTTTGTTGTCAATGCTCTTAAGTTACAGAGCACACTCTGTATATACTGAGGTACACGTCACTGGACTTCCTGTCCCTATTACTGCGTGTTTTGGGTTTTTCCACTTTTCTACTGTTTCATCTGCGTGTATTTTACCTGTTGCTGCTGGCGCCTAGCTCGATTCTGTGTTTGTGGCCTGCTAGCTTTTTTTAGCATCACTTATATATATGTCTGTTTTCGCCTTTAATTCTTAATATCTGCCATTTTTCAGCACGCATTGGTCAACTGTGTGCATTTTCCACGTTCATCCGCTTTCTATTAATATTGCGATTAAACTGCGTGCATTTTACAGCGTGCACCTGTTTTTTCTCCTCTATCACAAAGCACTGCTTATCAAGTACAACCAACACATCCATCACCGGGCATTGATCCTGAATGTGTCACAGTGCCCCGCAACGACAACACACCGACCCAGACCTTATCTGCCCACCCGCGGCCCCAAACTTACCAAGCTGGCGGGGAGGGGGAACAGAAACAAAGGGGTTCGGAGCAATAGAAACCCCCCGGGTCCAGGGAGCCGGCTTCGGGGAATTACCCCCATTGCCTGAGAGTAAGGACAGAAACAATTTTTGTTGGGGAAGGAGAAGAGAGCGAGGGAGAGAAGCTTCTGGGTCATCCTGTAGTCCCATTTTTGCCAGCGTGTTTTGAGTCACAGCATGGATGGTTGGGGTTGCTGCTGGAGTACCCCTGTGGCAGCAAGCTCCAGATCACCTGTTGGTCCTCTTCGTGGGCTTGCATCAGGGCGTGGAACCATTGTTCCTGTTCCGACCACAGCTCCAGAAGGGCCTGATGTTGGATCTGGTGGATGTCAGAGGTGAGGTGACATACACCTTCAAGGTGGACCGGGACAGCCTCCCCTCCAACCCCTCCTGTAGGAACAGGAGCACTGACCTAACTGCGCACCTCTGTGGGTCTTCTGCCCAGTAAGAACACCAATTCAAGAACAGACTCCATTTCAGGGTGTAGAGTTGCCTGGTAGAAGGGGCTCTGGCTTGTTTGATCGTGGCTATGACCGCGTCCGCGTCCAGACGTGGAGGTTCCAGTCAGTGAGGGTTTTGACGATATCAGCCAGCAGTGAGGACTTCGTGACAGCGATATTCCTCCTGGATTTTGGTACCACTGCAGCAAATTCCTAAGTTCTCAGGAACAAGGAAGCGGGAGACAGCGTACTTCATTCCAATATACAGTCTTTATTCAAACACAAAAATCTTTTCAGCAGAATGCTCTCAAACGCACACATGCACTCGTTGGAAGCTCTGCTGTCTCCCTTCTGCTGCCATGTCCTACCCTTTTATCTCTGTGTCATAGCTCACTGGGAAAACAAACAGGTGTTAGCACAGGTGTAAATCCTTAACCACCCAGCTTTCCCAGACCTCACTCTCCACAGATTGGCGCTTGATCACACCCCCGCCTCCACATTGATGTTAAGCAGAATTCCATCTCTTGGCAGAGAAGTATGTCCTGAAAAAGAATAAACTGTATCAAGTGAAAAGTAAAATCAGTTCTATCAGGAAGACTCGCAGACTTGAGTGAAATTGAAGATGAAATTTGTTTGATTAATATAAAACAGAAAGGTAATGTCTCTCAGGTTTTTTGTTATTTTTTTTCTCACTTTTCTCTCTCCTCGAGTTTGATTTCGTCATTGTGTGTATCTTTTTCTCCTGGGTGCGATTTTGGGCACCTGTCGAGGGTCCTTGTTTGTGCAGAATCTTTGCCAAAGACGAACAGCATGGTATGCGGCCCTATGTTAGGCCGGTGTTGCTGTGCAGTGTCTTTGTTGAAAGATAAACAACATTTGATTATGAAAACCCTCTGACGAGGGAAAAGTTGTTTGAGGCATCTTGCCGAAATGATTATGGCAACATTGCGTGCAATCACTTTGTTGAAAGAAGAAGAAGAAGAAGAAGAAGAAGTTTTATTTATATAGTGCCTTTCCGTAGCTCAAGGTCGCTTTACATTGTGAATTACAATACATTTACATACAATTACAGTCACGTAGGATACATACAATCACATTAAATGAAATACATGTTAAATAGATATGTTTTTAACTGAGTCTTGAATGTAGCCAGAGATATTTCGAAGTGTAAGGGGTAGTGAATTCCATAATTTTGGAGCATTAACACTAAAAGACCTTCCACCTACTGTAGACAACCTGAAACGAGGGATGGACAGTAAACCAAGATCAGCTGATCTGAGAGACCGTGCAGGGCAGTAGATGTAAAGTAGATCAGACAAATATGGGGGTGCAAGACCGTTTAATTCCTTAAACGTTAGAAGCAATACCTTAAATTGGATATGTGATGCCACGGGTAGCCAGTGAAGGTCATGAAGCAGAGGAGTAATGTGAGCAGAATGCCTGGTGGAGGTGAGAACTCTTGCTGCTGAGTTTTGAACGTACTGTAATCTTGCAATAAGTTTTTTGGGCAAACCAAGAAATAAAGCATTGCAATAATCTAGCCGTGATATGATTAATGCATGAATTAAGGTTTCAGCGTCAGCTAAAGTGAGAGAAGATCGTAGACGAGCAATATTTCGAAGATGAAAAAAAGAGTTTTTGACAAGAGAAGAAATATGAGAGCCAAAAGTTAGAGTTGGATCGAATAAGACACCAAGGTTGCGAATCAATGACAATTGCTTAACATGGAATCCACCAATATAAAAGGACTGGTCCATCCTTTTGACTGAGGCAGCAGAGCCGATCACTAATATCTCAGTTTTTTTATCATTTAATTTGGGGAAATTAAGGGACATCCAATGCTTGATGTCCCTGATTCATGCAGTGAGTGAGTCAGGCAGGGATGGCCTATCAGAGCTGGTGGTAAGATAAATTTGAATGTCATCAGCATAGCAATGGAATTGAAGTCCATGCCTGCGTATGATGTTACCAAGTGGATGTATGTAGATGATGAACAATAGTGGACCAAGAACTGAACCTTGAGGAACACACTGTGTGAGTGAAGCAGTGGCAGAACTATGACCTTGTATGCTGATGTAATACTTTCTGTCGCTGATATAGGAATTGAGCCAGGAAAGAGCGGAACCAGTGATGCCGATATCAGAAAGCCGAGAAATAAGTAATTCATGGCAGACTGTGTCAAAAGCAGCGCTTAGATCGAGGAGCATCAAGATGTTTATCAACCCTGAATCATGGATAAAAGAATGTCATTAACCACACGCAGAAGAGCAGTATCAGTGCTGTGCGATTGGCAAAAACCTGACTGAAAACGTTCAAAATGACCATTAACATCCAGATAAGATTGTAATTGCGAAGCAACAACCTTTTCAAGGATTTTGCTTACAAAAGTTAAATTTGATATTGGTCTGTAATTGTCCATGTTTAGATGGTCAAAGAAAACGTCTCGGTTACATATGTAACCTCCGTTCCCTGATGGAGGGAACGAGACGATGTGTTGAAGCGACACTAGGGGTCTCTCTTGAGTGCCGAAAGATGCCTCTGATCTATGAAATATGGCCAATGAGAGTTGGCGAACAGTATTTGCATACCCCGCCTCCGGATACGGATATAAAAGCAAGGGAAATACGCTCGTTCATTCAGGATTTTTCTGAGGAGCCGGGAGTGTTCCGGGCACCTCCGCAGGTTGGCTCAGCGACGTGGCCGGGAAGACACGACATCTCGTTCCCTCCATCAGGGAATGGAGGTTTCTTCGTGTCGAAGAAGCGACACTAGGGGTCCACTTCAAAACTCGCCATGCGCTGAGCAGTGTACGTGTACTGCTGACACAGAAGCGGGCAGGTATTCTACGTGCACAAGCGACCGACTGTGTTCAGGCTGCACGTACTCTTCCCCAATGCCCCAAAAAAGTCGTCAGAATCCTTTTGGTTACCCTAGGGGGTGGGGACAAGGTGACGCTCCCAACTAGGGAACGGGCCAAGCCTGGCTGGGCCTCTTTTCTCTCTATGTTTTCTCGGCATAGAGCAAGAGCAGCCGGGCCCTTACCGGGAGGTAGAGGTGGCAAAATACATCACATGGCCTCTTGGGTTACATGTGGGAAGAATGGCATGGTGGTAGATCCAACCTCGAAGAGGGGGGAGTTGCTACAACACAGCGACCGGAGGGCAGCGAAGGACTGCCTAAGGGAGAGGCGGGTCAGCTCATAAGGTGACCGTACCGAAAAAAGTACACACAGGAGGAGTCCGCGTAGGAGGCCTAACCTGTGGAGCACCTATTCCAGTAGGGGTAGCATGGGGTACCCGTAGTGGACTGGGCCAGCAAGTTCCTCCGCTGAACAGTTGCGGACCCAAAATGGCTAGGGAGGATTCGACCAGGAACCTAAAAGGGGTCTCCTGGGAAGAAGGCGCACTGTTTTACCTTGACAGAGGAAAGGGTGCTGGACGCAAGCGATTCACCCGGTTAGACCGTCGACGTGTACCGACTCAGATCTGAGAAAACACGGTACGAGACTGACTCAACCCTGAGATTGTAAAATCTCGCAAAGTGTTGGGTGTTGCCCAGCCCGCATCTCTGCAAATGTCTGCTAGGGAGGTGCCCCTAGCCAGTGCCCATGAGGATGCCACACTCCTGGTGGAGTGGGCTCAGACCCGCTTTTGGGGTGGAGGGGGGGGGTACGGCCTGGGTGTGATAGGCCAACTGAATGGCGTCCACCATCTAGTGGAACAGCCTCTGTTTGGAGACAGCGTTCCCTTTCTGCTGTCGCCCAAAGCAGACAAAGAGCTGCTCAGAGCGTCTGAAGCTCTGGGTGCGTTCCAGGTAGGCACGCAAAGCACGTACTGGACACAGCAGTCAGGGGGGCTGGGTCTGCCTCCTCCCGGGGCAGCGCTTGCAGGTTCACTACCTGATCTTCTGAAGGGCGTGGTAGGAACCTTGGGCACATGTCCTTTTACCTGACCAGGATATGTTCGTCTCGAACTAACAGGAGAATCTTCCGCAGGGCCAGAAGGATGGTCAACAACTCGAGGCAGTTGATGTGCCAACGCAGCTGGGCCCTCCAACGGCCTGTGGCTGCATGCTCGTTCAACTGGGTCAACTGGGAAAAGAGATGCTCTTTTCCCAGTTGACCTGAAGCCCCAAACGGCTGAGGTGCTTGAGCACCAGGTCTCTGTGAGTGCATAGGTAATTGAGTATGCGGATGCCGGCTTCTCGGAGCGGGGCAAGAGCTGCCTCTGCGACTTCGATGAAGACGCGAGGGGACAGAGACATGCTGAAGGGGAGGACTTGTACTTATATGCCTGGCCATCGAACGCGAGCCGCAGAAAGGGGCGGTGTCGAGGCAAAATTGAGACATGGGAGTACGCGTCCTTCAGGTCTACCGCTGCGGACCAATCTAGATGCCGGACGCAGGTTAAGCGTGAGCATTTTGAACGGGAGTTTGTGCAATGCTTGTTTGAGAACTTGCAAGTCCAAGATCAGTCGTAAGCCGCTGCCTTTCTTGGGTATGTTGAAGTGAGGGCTGTAGAGACCCTTCTTCATCTCGGTTGGAGGGACAGGCTCTATCGCATCTTTGAATAACCTGGCATGTACGCTGTGTACTGCGGGGGGGGGGGGCAGAAGCCTGGCAAACTGAATTGCGTAACCGAGTCAGATGGTCCGGGCCAGCTAGCGAGATGGGAAGTGAGAGCCACGTGTCCAACTCCGCGCTAGGGGCACCAAGTGGACGACTAGTTTGACATACCCGGCAGGGCTTTGCAGCGGGACGGAGCAGGTAGGGCAGCGTTGGGCAGCGACAGGGCGACCCGCGGCTGGGGTGCTGAGAAAAGACTCAAAGCACTTACCTTGCTCCGCACACCTGGCAGGGGGCGGGTTACCGACTGAGCAGGAGGAGGTCCACTTTTTGGTAGGCGTCCTCCAGACTCGTCAGAACCGACCGGCCGGGGTACAGTCGTGGGGGCTGGAGGCAGTTGGTCCGCGTCCAGGATGCCGGGACTGTTGAGATCTGGTGGCAGAGTGCCGTGAGAATGGCATTTGCGGGCCAGGTGACCCAGAGACAAAAGGAAATAGCTCGTTACAGAGAATATGAGAATGTGAAAACTAATTCGACAAAAAATTCTCCTCCCGGACCTCCACCGGGGACAGAGCGGTCTTACCAACTCCGGAGCTATCATCTTGGTCCCTGGGTCGAATGTCTACGGAGCACCTGGGAGCCTTCCGGGTCCTCGAGGGGGTCCATGAGACGGGGGCGTCTGCTTCCTGCGGAGTGCTCGACGCTGGGGCTGAGAGCTGGGCCCGGGTTGAAGCGGAGCAGGGTGTTTCATAGCCACAGGAGGATGCCCTTGGCGAGCAGACAGGGAATGGCCCATGGCGGCAGGCTTGCGGTGGGGCAGGATGTGAGATGGCTTCCGTCTGCTTCACCGCTGAGGACTGCTGGGCAGAGTCGTCAACGGTGGTGCCGAATGGACGGAGCTGGGAGATGGGGGTGTGGGAGAAGGCGTGGGTTGTCTACCTCCCGCTTTTCGACCAGGTCCAGTCCACAGATGCGTTTCTGGACCACAAAGGGTGGCCATCGCCTGTTTGAGTGCCGGCGCTTCTGACCTCCATGGCCCAGGGGCGTGGTTGGTCATCCAGCGCAGTTCCTGCAGCACATCAAGAACAGGACTACCCAAGGTGCAAGTTTTGAAGTGCCTTGGCCTGGCATTGGTTGCAGGAAGGGCCGTGGCGGGCAGGGTGGAAGTGGTCTGGGACCGTTCCACCGCAAGGGTAGTGAGAGCGGAGGAGCAAAGAAGCCTTGGCTTTGCTCAGCTCGTCATGCACGTCCGAGAAGAAAGGAGCCGGGGGGGTGCGCGGCTGTGAGCATAACTACATGCGATTGCGTGTCTGAAGGAAACCCATATGACACTGGCCGTGACGATGGGTGAGGAATAATAAAGCATCTTTTAAACTTCTCTTGTTGATGTAGCTTGCTGTGTCATCATAAAACGCAGCTGCAGCTGTTCTGGGAATGTATTTCCCATTTCTGTACTCAAACATATATTTGACCCCATTTAGGGTAAAGAGCTATTCCATTGGAGGGTATAGGGGAATGTTGTTTTGCTGGACCATATAATTAAGTGCTGTACGAATAAGCGTGGAAGGATTTGGTAGCTCTGTGTCATTTCTTTCTTCCCTCGGCTGAGCCGCATTGAGACAGGGATTGCAGATCAAGAAACATTTATTAAATATATTAAATGACGAAATATCTAACAATGGGATTAATTTCGAAGAGAGCGGATGGAGCGTAGGAAGCTATATTGAAAAAGTATAATTCTGGCCATTTCCCTGTGAACCATGATCCTAGACAGTAACCCTGAATCCTATGGAGAGAGCCTCGTCCGTGAATAGGGACATGTCGTCCGGAGATTTGCTGCAGCCATCGTCGATTGATAGGTTGGAGAGGTTGTCTACGGAATGAGCTAGTTTGAGTAACCCCGGACAAAAAGCACTGACTGTGCGTGATGATATGCCTGAATAATGATCTTAATTCCCAGATGAGCAACTCTCTGGCATGCAGCACGGTGGATGACATGTGAATGAACCTTGACCCGAGTTGCCCTCATGAGATTGCGCGATTGCCAGCCATTACTATGAGTGAATGCGCTGTTGACATGAAATACTGGCTTTTGATATTGATGCGGATATGTTATGATGTACAAACAGCATTGCAACTTATGATGAACAGGCAGCATGGCAATGGAAGGTCTAGACCCATGACTAAATCTGAATGCATTTGGTGGATATGATAATAACTCAGTTTACCAGCTGTTGCCTGAGCCGTTGATTTTCACTCCTTCCTTGCCGGGTCGTGCAATCCGATTGTGAATGCCATGGCTCGATTGAGGGAGATCTCATAAGTGAATGAGATATGGATGAAGATCCGGGTTTGCTGGTTGTTTACTCCCCATGGGTTTGATGTGGGCAGAAGTTAAGATGAAGTGATGACGTCATTGTAAAGGGAAGGCGGGCTTCCAGAGATGTTCTGTGCACTGGTTCTCCTGTGGCCTGGAGATGTTGAAACATGTCTATTTGCCACGTTAGCACACAGAAACAGCAATGTGATAGATTGTGAGCAGACTTATAAAGCAATGGCTTACATGTGATTGGCTGGGAATTGCCCAGCTAATGGTGCGATGATGTACAGCTGCTAGTCTTCCCGCTAGAACTACGCTGTGCTTACATTTGCTTAATCTATGCGACATACTGTAATGTCCCTAGCTCAATATTTGCGAGAATTGCAAGTTAATTCAGTTGGCCTAGTAGACAGATGTAACTGACTTTATTCGCACATGCACAGAGTGTCAGCTGACATTAGAGAGGAATGTAGCACAAGAACACTTAATAATACCTATCATTGACACACCTTTCACATGTATTGGGATGGCCATAGTGGTGCCTTGAGTGGCAAGAGTGGGAACAGTTACATTAATACCCTAGGAGCAGCTCCGTGACACCATCCTTCATCAATCAATGTCTGTCTCTCTCTCATGTAAAATGTCTAGCAGGTGTGCTGGCAGCTTTAACCTAGAACCAGAATAATAATTCTGCCCTGCTGGATCACCCAACACCAACATACACCCGATGACAATGTGCTGAATATGTTGTACTGAATCTGTGTATGTTGGCTGAGGGAGAGAACCTCTTTTGCTTCTGTATGGTGATTAACAGTTTTTTCCGGCAGTAATTACCAGTCATTTTCTCTTCTCGTGAGGGTCATGAGGTTTTTCCACCTCTGCAATCATCTCTTCTTCAGTGTCAAAAAAGCACACATATTTCCATTCAGGCATCCTACATGTGCGCAATGATTTATAATTCATGCCCATACAGACATAAACACAGACATAAAGTTAGGATTAATTAGTTATTAATTTACTATTACATTGTATCTTGTCACTGTTGTCATTTCATCCACATTTTAATACAAAATATTCACAAGGTTGGAATCTAATAGTAAAAATAGAATCCCACATCTAACATGTAAGTGCTACTATATCAAATACATGTACTATGCAAAAACAAAACAAATAAGCATTAGGTTTATGGGGCAGGGCTTCACACAGCTTTTTACCTAACTCCTGCAATGATGCTAGGAGGCTTTTGTTAAATGTTTCAATATTTGTAATATATGTTTGTTAAACTTTAAAGATTTCATAATGTATGATTGCCCCTTTAAATATTTATATATTTACACATTTTGTGAAAAGTTTGTTTATGTGCATAATTAAACGTTTTTACAAGGGCTAAAATGTCTCTTTAAGAATTCAGTCCAGCGAGCATCTCACAGAAGTGTTTTCAGTTGAGCGCATATTAATGAGAGATAAGTTACACTGTTTTTTTTGTTTATTTTACCTCATTCGCACTATGTGTGATTAAAATGAATGTTTGTTTTTACTTTTAAAAATGTCTCTACATGAGTGCAGTCTCTATTAAATCATTCCTTTACTGTACGGTATACTCTATGAAATAATTAACCAGTAATCACAAACGACTGGAAAGATCTTGGAAATTCATTGTTCAAAAGGTGTGGGAGAATTGCTGCATTAAAGCGCATCTGTTATCACACAGAACACAAACCTCATCCTCTGGTGATTTTATTCAGTGTGTTATCAGTTGTGAGTCATGATACACACAGACTACAGTTGTGTCACTCCACACACAGTTCATTACCTCAATGAAGAACTACAGATTGTCATTGGGGAACAATGCTGCGTGTGAGCTCAGTGTTTCTGTGTTCTCATTTCAAAGAGACCAAATTGTGCTTCCCCAAATGTGTGATTAATTATATGAAAAATAAAATGACCGCAATTAACGCTGCCCGTAACCTGTGCGTAAATTCCGAAATAAGGAAATCTTCCGAAATCTTATGGAACTATACATGCCAATATTAAATAAATGAACGCAGTGATAATAATTGAAATTTCATTTCCACTAAGTGTATGCAACATATGTGCTAAAATTAAAAATAAAATTAAATGATTCCATTTTTATTTGCACAGTAACAATGCATTGTCCCTGTCAAATTAAAAAGTTAAATAGAATCGCTGATTTGACATTCCATTTTTATTGCAATCTTGAGTCAATATTATAATGAAAAAGAAAATGTGAAAAAGAAATTGCAAATTCAATTTTCTTGATGTTAGCGCAATAAAAGTGACAGAATTAAAAATAAAAATACAAAGCTGAGTTTGAGTTTTATTTTGTATTTTTCTATTTCAGTTTTCAATTTCAAATCTAACATGTAAATTCTATGTTAATGAGTGGGTGGTGCTCCAGAGAGGATCCTTTAATACAGTGTTTCTCACACTAGGGGGCGTTGAGAGGATGACAGGGTGATAGATGTATAGTAGATGTTCATCAATCATTTGCCAGTATTATTTCATCTATAAATGATATTGGTACTTAGGCAAATGGGTAAGATCTACAGAATTTACCACACTAATGGGGGAATTCAGTAAAAATGAATTGGGACCAGTAAAAGTGCCAATTTTTTGCTTGCGCTGGTTTAGTGTCCGATTCACTACAGAAATTATGTAGATCAGGCAACGGTGCAAACGCACCCACAAAACCCTGCTGAATGCAATTTGCGCATGCAATTGCAGGCCGATTCTGAGCACTGTATAGATGAGGACGCAACAGCCCAGTGTTATCTGACACACACTTGGGACTGTAGCTACAGCATCACTGTGATCCAGACACATGAATCATCTCTTTAACATGCCAAAAGTGTGCTTGACTGCACCACACATCTGGATATATAATGGGTTAAAACATTTGAGGAATTTCTACTGAACCATTTTCTACTTGTCATTAACCATTTGTAGTGATTCCAAATGTGGTCAAATTAATGAAATGACCACAAACAACACATGAAAACACAGAATCAACTTTTATCAATATCCAGTAGAATCTGAAGCTGAATGAGGCGCACACTTGCATCCCTAGACATAGACTTGACATTTTTAAATGTCCTACCCCATTCTCCATCTTCAGGTATTTAATTCAAGTCTCTCTCTTCTTGCAATGGCAAGAAAGGGGCACAAACATGTTGTAAACAGTTCGGGGTCACAGGACAGGAAGGAGGACACGGGAACAGGGTTCAACTCACGGGTAAGGCTCTTTTAATTCCAGACAAATTAACACACAGGGGTAGAACATATACGTGGACTTGTTAACCAAAAAACTCTTTCACATAAAATAGAAATAAAAGTGTCTCTCTATGATGCCAACACTGGACTGACGACTCTCTCTCTCTAACTGGAGGCACTGAAGCTCTTTTATGCCGCTCTCCCCGTACTCACTGAAATTAGAGACAGGTGTTAGACATAATTTAGATCAGATGCAAGCGCCCTTACCGCTTTCCCTCTCTAGACGGGCGCTTGACCACACCCCCGCTGCCACACATGTGTTTAAATAAAATTCAGGGGGGCTTGTCTAAGGTTGGGAACCCTAAATGAAGCGACCAGGGCAGTGTGACAGTTTTGCTCGTTTAGTTTAATCTCTAGCACTGGTGAGAACATGTACAATGAGTCTTATGTCCATGTTGCTATTGTGAAATCTTAAGCGCTGAAACTTGAGCTCATGCAATGAACACGATTTCAGGCCCGAGGTAATGTTTCCTCTGTGCTGCGCTCATATATCCACAAACCACAATTTTATACTGTATGCAGAAAAGACAGCGGCAGAAACTGAAAGGCAAACAAATAAAACACAGAAATGATTATTTTTGCCCTGAAATTCTGTGAATATATAGATGCTTGTGTTTCAGAAGAGAGGTGAGCTGAAAACACTGTATTCAACATGTTTCTGATATTCATAGAATCCCCAGCGTGGGATGAGCTCCTCTATTTCAGATTACTGGTCCACAGATATGGGGTTTCAGATGTCTATTTATAAACCATGTTAATACAATCAATCATTTAAAATTATTACAAAGTATTTGCATTTTTTCATTACTAAGAAGGAAATAAGAAAATATATATTCTGTGGTGTGTTGCAGTTTTTTACCTTAACATATACTTTGTATTAATAGTAATAAAATGTGTAATTATATCAAAATGTGTTTGTGGATATGGCTTTAATAAAAAGATGATTTATTTTGCTCTCTCATATGTGGTAGTTGCTATAAACATTAAACATTACAATTAAGACAAGTACGTTTGAAGGAGAATTTGATCAATCCTCAAGTTTAATGTCACGTTTATGTGTTTAGTTCCTGTTACTGTTCAGGTCATGTGATTTCCTGTTCCCCTCCATGCCCATGGGTCTTGTTATGTCATTGGTTCATTGTCTTATTAGTTCTTGTGATTGGTTGTCTTGTTTACTTGTTACCCATGTCTGTGTGTTTAAGCCTGTATGTTTGCCATTGTCTCTGGTCAGGTGTTGTTTATGTAACATTGTTTGGAAGTCCAAGTCCAGTCAAGTCATCCACTACTAATTACTTTTGGAAATTGTAATTAGATTACTAATTACTTCACTTTGACATGAATACTTGAAACGCTTCACTTTCGTTTTCAATTTGAATAAACATCTACACTCCGCTGTGTCCATAATAACGCAGCTCACTCATCTGCCATCGCCTCGATATGCGTCCTCAATGCCATGGTGGTTTGTTAGAGCGCATGCTCATTAGCTGACACAACACACATTAAAGCACTAACATAGCAACATAATACATTTGAAATGCATTCAACTTAATATTATTGTTTTAGAAATAGATGTGTAATCCAAATGTGTAACTTAATTTCATTCATGTCTGTATCTGTAATCAGATTACTTATTTTGTTAGTAACACATTACATTATTGTGTTATCATATAATGTAATCAGATTACAGTAACTTGTTACTTTGTAACGTGTTACACCCAACACTGCCTGCATCTCAGAACATTCAGAGATGATATTCTTCAACACAATTGTACAGAGTGGTTATCTGAGTTACTGTAGACTTTATCAGTTCACACCAGTCTGATCATTCTCTGTTGATCTCTCATCAACAAGTGTTTCATACACAGAACAGCATTCAGAGATGATATTCTTCAACACAATTGTACAGAGTGGTAATCTGAGTTACTGTAGACTTTATCAGTTCATACCAGTCTGACCATTCTCTGTTGATCTCTCATCAACAAGTGTTTCATACACAGAACAGCATTCAGAGATGATATTCTTCAACACAATTGTACAGAGTGGTTATCTGAGTTACTGTAGACTTTATCAGTTCACACCAGTCTGATCATTCTCTGTTGATCTCTCATCAACAAGTGTTTCATACACAGAACAGCATTCAGAGATGATATTCTTCAACACAATTGTACAGAGTGGTTATCTGAGTTACTGTAGACTTTCTCAATTCAAACCAGTCTGACCATTCTCTGCTGATCTCTCATCAACAAGTGTTTCATACACAGAACAGCATTCAGAGATGATATTCTTCAACACAATTGTACAGAGTGGTAATCTGAGTTACTGTAGACTTTATCAGTTCACACCAGTCTGTTCATTCTCTGTTGATCTCTCATCAACAAGTGTTTCATACTCAGAACAGCATTCAGAGATTATATTCTTCAGCACAATTGTGCAAAGTGGTTATCTGAGTTACTGTAGAATTTATCAGTTCAAACCAGTCTGACCATTCTCTGCTGATCTCTCATCAACAAGTGTTTCATACAAAGAACAGCATTCGGAGATGATATTCTTCAACACAATTGTACAGTGTTTATCTGAGTTACTGTAGACTTTATCAGTTCAAACCAGTCTGATCATTCTCTGTTGATCTCTCATCAAAAAGTGTTTCATACACAGAACAGCATTCAGAGATGATATTCTTCAATACAATTGTACAGAGTGGTTATCTGAGTTACTGTAGACTTTATCAGTTCACACCAGTCTGTCCATTCTCTGTTGATCTCTCATCAACAAGTGTTTCATACACAGAACAGCATTCAGAGATGATATTCTTCAGTACAATTGTACAGAGTGGTTATCTGAGTTACTGTAGACTTTATCAGTTCACACCAGTCTGTCCATTCTCTGTTGATCTCTCATCAACAAGTGTTTCATACACAGAACAGCATTCAGAGATGATATTCTTCAACACAATTGTACAGAGTGGTTATCTGAGTTACTGTAGACTTTATCAGTTCACACCAGTCTGTCCATTCTCTGTTGATCTCTCATCAACAAGTGTTTCATACACAGAACAGCATTCAGAGATGTTATTCTTCAGCACAATTGTACAGAGTGGTTATCTGAGTTACTGTAGACTTTATCAGTTCACACCAGTCTGTCCATTCTCTGTTGATCTCTCATCAACAAGTGTTTCATACACAGAACAGCATTCAGAGATGATATTCTTCAGCACAATTGTACAGAGTGGTTATCTGAGTTACTGTAGACTTTATCAGTTCATACCAGTCTGATCATTCTCTGTTGATCTCTCATCAACAAGTGTTTCATACACAGAACAGCATTCAGAGATGATATTCTTCAACACAATTGTACAGAGTGGTTACCTGAGTTACTGTAGACTTTATCAGTTCATACCAGTCTGACCATTCTCTGTTGATCTCTCATCAACAAGTGTTTCATACACAGAACAGCATTCAGAGATGATATTCTTCAACACAATTGTACAGAGTGGTTATCTGAGTTACTGTAGAATTTATCAGTTCACACCAGTCTGATCATTCTCTGTTGATCTCTCATCAACAAGTGTTTCATACACAGAACAGCATTCAGAGATGATATTCTTCAGTACAATTGTACAGAGTGGTTATCTGAGTTACTGTAGACTTTATCAGTTCACACCAGTCTGACCATTCTCTGTTGATCTCTCATCAACAAGTGTTTCATACACAGAACAGCATTCAGAGATGATATTCTTCAGTACAATTGTACAGAGTGGTTATCTGAGTTACTGTAGACTTTATCAGTTCACACCAGTCTGTCCATTCTCTGTTGATCTCTCATCAACAAGTGTTTCATACACAGAACAGCATTCAGAGATGATATTCTTCAACACAATTGTACAGAGTGGTTATCTGAGTTACTGTAGACTTTATCAGTTCAAACCAGTCTGTCAATTCTCTGTTGATCTCTCATCAACAAGTATTTCATACACAGAACAGCATTCAGAGATGATATTCTTCAACACAATTGTACAGAGTGGTTATCTGAGTTACTGTAGACTTTATCAGTTCAAACCAGTCTTTCCATTCTCTGTTGATCTCTCATCAACAAGTGTTTCATACACAGAACAGCATTCAGAGATGATATTCTTCAGCACAATTGTACAGAGTGGTTATCTGAGTTACTGTAAACTTTATCAGTTCACACCAGTCTGTCCATTCTCTGTTGATCTCTCATCAACAAGTGTTTCATACACAGAACAGCATTCAGAGATGATATTCTTCAACACAATTGTACAGAGTGGTTACCTGAGTTACTGTAGACTTTATCAGTTCATACCAGTCTGACCATTCTCTGTTGATCTCTCATCAACAAGTGTTTCATACACAGAACAGCATTCAGAGATGATATTCTTCAGCACAATTGTACAGAGTGGTTATCTGAGTTACTGTAGACTTTATCAGTTCACACCAGTCTGACCATTCTCTGTTGATCTCTCTCATCAACAAGTATTTCATACACAGAACAGCATTCAGAGATGATATTCTTCAGTACAATTGTACAGAGTGGTTATCTGAGTTACTGTAGACTTTATCAGTTCACACCAGTCTGACCATTCTCTGTTGATCTCTCTCATCAACAAGTATTTCATACACAGAACAGCATTCAGAGATGTTATTCTTCAGTACAATTGTACAGAGTGGTTATCTGAGTTACTGTAGACTTTATCAGTTCACACCAGTCTGATCATTCTCTGTTGATCTCTCATCAACAAGTGTTTCATACACAGAACAGCATTCAGAGATGATATTCTTCAACACAATTGTACAGAGTGGTTATCTGAGTTACTGTAGACTTTATCAGTTCACACCAGTCTACCATTCTCTGTTGATCTCTCATCAACAAGTGTTTCATACACAGAACAGCATTCAGAGATGATATTCTTCAGCACAATTGTACAGAGTGGTTATCTGAGTTACTGTAGAATTTATCAGTTCACACCAGTCTGATCATTCTCTGTTGATCTCTCATCAACAAGTGTTTCATACACAGAACAGCATTCAGAGATGATATTCTTCAGCACAATTGTACAGAGTGGTTATCTGAGTTACTGTAAACTTTATCAGTTCACACCAGTCTGTCCATTCTCTGTTGATCTCTCATCAACAAGTGTTTCATACACAGAACAGCATTCAGAGATGGATATTCTTCAGCACAATTGTACAGAGTGGTTATCTGAGTTACTGTAGACTTTATTAGTTCATACCAGTCTGATCATTCTCTGTTGATCTCTCATCAACAAGTGTTTCATACACAGAACAGCATTCAGAGATGATATTCTTCAACACAATTGTACAGAGTGGTTAGCTGAGTTACTGTAGACTTTATTAGTTCATACCAGTCTGATCATTCTCTGTTGATCTCTCATCAACAAGTGTTTCATAAACAGAACAGCATTCAGAGATGATATTCTTCAACACAATTGTACAGAGTGGTTATCTGAGTTACTGTAGACTTTATCAGTTCATACCAGTCTGACCATTCTCTGTTGATCTCTCATCAACAAGTGTTTCATACACAGAACAGCATTCAGAGATGATATTCTTCAACACAATTGTACAGAGTGGTTATCTGAGTTACTGTAGACTTTATCAGTTCACACCAGTCTGATCATTCTCTGTTGATCTCTCATCAACAAGTGTTTCATACACAGAACAGCATTCAGAGATGATATTCTTCAACACAATTGTACAGAGTGGTTATCTGAGTTACTGTAGACTTTCTCAATTCAAACCAGTCTGACCATTCTCTGCTGATCTCTCATCAACAAGTGTTTCGTACACAGAATAGCATTCAGAGATGATATTCTTCAGTACAATTGTACAGAGTGGTTATCTGAGTTACTGTAGACTTTCTCAATTCAAACCAGTCTGACCATTCTCTGCTGATCTCTCATCAACAAGTGTTTCGTACACAGAATAGCATTCAGAGATGATATTCTTCAGTACAATTGTACAGAGTGGTTATCTGAGTTACTGTAGACTTTATCAGTTCACACCAGTCTGACCATTCTCTGTTGATCTCTCATCAACAAGTGTTTCATACACAGAACAGCATTCAGAGATGATATTCTTCAGCACAATTGTACAGAGTGGTTATCTGAGTTACTGTAAACTTTATCAGTTCACACCAGTCTGTCCATTCTCTGTTGATCTCTCATCAACAAGTGTTTCATACACAGAACAGCATTCAGAGATGATATTCTTCAGCACAATTGTACAGAGTGGTTATCTGAGTTACTGTAGACTTTATTAGTTCATACCAGTCTGATCATTCTCTGTTGATCTCTCATCAACAAGTGTTTCATACACAGAACAGCATTCAGAGATGATATTCTTCAACACAATTGTACAGAGTGGTTATCTGAGTTACTGTAGACTTTATCAATTCAAACCAGTCTGACCATTCTCTGCTGATCTCTCATCAAAAAGTGTTTCATACACAGAATAGCATTCAGAGATGATATTCTTCAGTACAATTGTACAGAGTGGTTATCTGAGTTACTGTAGACTTTATCAGTTCACACCAGTCTGACCATTCTCTGTTGATCTCTCTCATCAACAAGTATTTCATACACAGAACAGCATTCAGAGATGATATTCTTCAGTACAATTGTACAGAGTGGGTATCTGAGTTACTGTAGACTTTATCAGTTCACACCAGTCTGATCATTCTCTGTTGATCTCTCATCAACAAGTGTTTCATACACAGAACAGCATTCAGAGATGATATTCTTCAACACAATTGTACAGAGTGGTTATCTGAGTTACTGTAGACTTTATCAGTTCACACCAGTCTGACCATTCTCTGTTGATCTCTCATCAACAAGTGTTTCATACACAGAACAGCATTCAGAGATGATATTCTTCAGCACAATTGTACAGAGTGGTTATCTGAGTTACTGTAGACTTTATCAGTTCAAACCAGTCTGACCATTCTCTGTTGCTCTCTCATCAACAAGTGTTTCATACACAGAACAGCATTCAGAGATGATATTCTTCAGTACAATTGTACAGAGTGGTTATCTGAGTTACTGTAGACTTTATCAGTTCAGTCTGATCATTCTCTGTTGATCTCTCATCAACAAGTGTTTCATACACAGAACAGCATTCAGAGATGATATTCTTCAACACAATTGTACAGAGTGGTTATCTGAGTTACTGTAGACTTTATCAGTTCACACCAGTCTGATCATTCTCTGTTGATCTCTCATCAACAAGTTTTTCATACACAGAACAGCATTCAGAGATGATATTCTTCAACACAATTGTACAGATTGGTTATCTGAGTTACTGTAGACTTTATCAGTTCACACCAGTCTGTTCATTCTCTGTTGATCTCTCATCAACAAGTTTTTCATACACAGAACAGCATTCAGAGATTATATTCTTCAGCACAATTGTACAGAGTGTTTATCTGAGTTACTGTAGACTTTATCAGTTCAAACCAGTCTGTTCATTCTCTGTTGATCTCTCATCAACAAGTGTTTGATACACAGAACAGCATTCAGAGATGATATTCATCAGCACAATTGTACAGAGTGGTTATCTGAGTTACTGTAGATTTTATCAGTTCATACAGTCTGATCATTCTCTGTTGATCTCTCATCAACAAGTGTTTCATACACAGAACAGGATTCAGAGATGATATTCATCAGTACAATTGTACAGAGTGGTTATCTGAGTTACTGTAGACTTTATCAGTTCACACCAGTCTGTCCATTCTCTGTTGATTTCTCATCAACAAGTGTTTCATACACAGAACAGCATTCAGAGATGATATTCTTCAGCACAATTGTACAGAGTGTTTATCTGAGTTACTGTAGACTTTATCAGTTCATACAGTCTGATCATTCTCTGTTGATCTCTCATCAACAAGTGTTTCATACACAGAACAGCATTCAGAGATGATATTCTTCAGTACAATTGTACAGAGTGGTTATCTGAGTTACTGTAGACTTTATCAGTTCACACCAGTCTGTCCATTCTCTGTTGATCTCTCATCAACAAGTGTTTCATACACAGAACAGCATTCAGAGATGATATTCTTCAACACAATTGTACAGAGTGGTTATCTGAGTTACTGTAGACTTTATCAGTTCAAACCAGTCTGTCCATTCTCTGTTGATCTCTCATCAACAAGTATTTCATACACAGAACAGCATTCAGAGATGATATTCTTCAACACAATTGTACAGAGTGGTTATCTGAGTTACTGTAGACTTTATCAGTTCAAACCAGTCTGTCCATTCTCTGTTGATCTCTCATCAACAAGTGTTTCATACACAGAACAGCATTCAGAGATGATATTCTTCAGCACAATTGTACAGAGTGGTTATCTGAGTTACTGTAGACTTTATTAATTCACACCAGTCTGATCATTCTCTGTTGATCTCTCATCAACAAGTGTTTCATACACAGAACAGCATTCAGAGATGATATTCTTCAACACAATTGTACAGAGTGGTTATCTGAGTTACTGTAGACTTTATCAGTTCACACCAGTCTGACCATTCTCTGTTGATCTCTCATCAACAAGTGTTTCATACACAGAACAGCATTCAGAGATGATATTCTTCAGCACAATTGTACAGAGTGGTTATCTGAGTTACTGTAGAATTTATCAGTTCACACCAGTCTGATCATTCTCTGTTGATCTCTCATCAACAAGTGTTTCATACACAGAACAGCATTCAGAGATGATATTCTTCAGCACAATTGTACAGAGTGGTTATCTGAGTTACTGTAAACTTTATCAGTTCACACCAGTCTGTCCATTCTCTGTTGATCTCTCATCAACAAGTGTTTCATACACAGAACAGCATTCAGAGATGATATTCTTCAACACAATTGTACAGAGTGGTTATCTGAGTTACTGTAGACTTTATCAGTTCACACCAGTCTGACCATTCTCTGTTGATCTCTCATCAACAAGTGTTTCATACACAGAACAGCATTCAGAGATGATATTCTTCAGCACAATTGTACAGAGTGGTTATCTGAGTTACTGTAGACTTTATCACTTCAAACCAGTCTGACCATTCTCTGTTGCTCTCTCATCAACAAGTGTTTCATACACAGAACAGCATTCAGAGATGATATTCTTCAGTACAATTGTACAGAGTGGTTATCTGAGTTACTGTAGACTTTATCAGTTCAGTCTGATCATTCTCTGTTTATCTCTCATCAACAAGTGTTTCATACACAGAACAGCATTCAGAGATGATATTCTTCAACACAATTGTACAGAGTGGTTATCTGAGTTACTGTAGACTTTATCAGTTCAAACCAGTCTGTTCATTCTCTGTTGATCTCTCATCAACAAGTTTTTCATACACAGAACAGCATTCAGAGATTATATTCTTCAGCACAATTGTACAGAGTGTTTATCTGAGTTACTGTAGACTTTATCAGTTCAAACCAGTCTGTTCATTCTCTGTTGATCTCTCATCAACAAGTGTTTGATACACAGAACAGCATTCAGAGATGATATTCATCAGCACAATTGTACAGAGTGGTTATCTGAGTTACTGTAGATTTTATCAGTTCATACAGTCTGATCATTCTCTGTTGATCTCTCATCAACAAGTGTTTCATACACAGAACAGGATTCAGAGATGATATTCATCAGTACAATTGTACAGAGTGGTTATCTGAGTTACTGTAGACTTTATCAGTTCACACCAGTCTGTCCATTCTCTGTTGATTTCTCATCAACAAGTGTTTCATACACAGAACAGCATTCAGAGATGATATTCTTCAGCACAATTGTACAGAGTGTTTATCTGAGTTACTGTAGACTTTATCAGTTCATACAGTCTGATCATTCTCTGTTGATCTCTCATCAACAAGTGTTTCATACACAGAACAGCATTCAGAGATGATATTCATCAGCACAATTGTACAGAGTGGTTATGTGAGTTACTGTAGACTTTATCAGTTCACACCAGTCTGACCATTCTCTGTTGATCTCTCATCAACAAGTGTTTCATACACAGAACAGCATTCGGAGATGATATTCTTCAGTACAATTGTACAGAGTGGTTATCTGAGTTACTGTAGACTTTATCAGTTCAGTCTGATCATTCTCTGTTGATCTCTCATCAACAGGTGTTTCATACACAGAACAGCATTCAGAGATGATATTCATCAACACAATTGTACAGAGTGGTTATCTGAGTTACTGTAGACCTTATCAGTTCACACCAGTCTGATCATTCTCTGCTGATCTCTCATCAACAAGTGTTTCATACACAGAATAGCATTCAGATATGATATTCTTCAGTACAATTGTACAGAGTGGTTATCTGAGTTACTGTAGACTTTATCAGTTCACACCAGTCTGATCATTCTCTGTTGATCTCTCATAAACAAGTGTTTCATACACAGAACAGCATTCAGAGATGATATTCTTCAACACAATTGTACAGAGAGGTTATCTGAGTTACTGTAGACTTTATTTGTTCACACCATTCTGACCATTCTCTGTTGATCTCTCATCAACAAGTGTTTCATACACAGAACAGTATTAAGAGATGATATTCTTCAGCACAATTGTACAGAGTGGTTATCTGAGTTACTGTAGACTTTATCAGTCCAAACCAGTCTGACCATTCTCTGTTGCTCTCTCATCAACAAGTGTTTCATACACAGAACAGCATTCAGAGATGATATTCTTCAGTACAATTGTACAGAGTGGTTATCTGAGTTACTGTAGACTTTATCAGTTCAGGCTGATCATTCTCTGTTGATCTCTCATCAACAGGTGTTTCATACACAGAACAGCATTCAGAGATGATATTCTTCAACACAATTGGACAGAGTGGTTATCTGAGTTACTGTAGACTTTATCAGTTCACACCAGTCTGTCCATTCTCTGTTGATCTCTCATCAACAAGTGTTTCATACACAGAACAGCATTCACAGATGATATTCTTCAACACAATTGTACAGAGTGGTTATCTGAGTTACTGTAGACTTTATCAGTTCACACCAGTCTGACCATTCTCTGTTAATGTCTCATCAACAAGTGTTTCATACACAGAACAGCATTCAGAGATGATATTCTTCAGCACAATTGTACAGAGTGTTTATCTGAGTTACTGTAGACTTTATCAGTTCAAACCAGTCTGTTCATTCTCTGTTGATCTCTCATCAACAAGTGTTTGATACACAGAACAGCATTCAGAGATGATATTCATCAGCACAATTGTACAGAGTGTTTATCTGAGTTACTGTAGACTTTATCAGTTCATACAGTCTGATCATTCTCTGTTGATCTCTCATCAACAAGTGTTTCATACACAGAACAGCATTCAGAGATGATATTCATCAGTACAATTGTACAGAGTGGTTATCTGAGTTACTGTAGACTTTATCAGTTCAGTCTGATCATTCTCTGTTGATCTCTCATCAACAAGTGTTTCATACACAGAACAGCATTCAGAGATGATATTCTTCAACACAATTGTACAGAGTGGTTATCTGAGTTACTGTAGACTTTATCAGTTCACACCAGTCTGATCATTCTCTGTTGATCTCTCATCAACAAGTGTTTCATACACAGAACAGCATTCAGAGATGATATTCTTCAACACAATTGTACAGAGTGGTTATCTGAGTTACTGTAGACTTTATCAGTTCACACCAGTCTGACCATTCTCTGTTGATCTCTCATCAACAAGTGTTTCATACACAGAACAGCATTCGGAGATGATATTCTTCAGTACAATTGTACAGAGTGGTTATCTGAGTTACTGTAGACTTTATCAGTTCAGTCTGATCATTCTCTGTTGATCTCTCATCAACAGGTGTTTCATACACAGAACAGCATTCAGAGATGATATTCATCAACACAATTGTACAGAGTGGTTATCTGAGTTACTGTAGACCTTATCAGTTCACACCAGTCTGATCATTCTCTGCTGATCTCTCATCAACAAGTGTTTCATACACAGAATAGCATTCAGATATGATATTCTTCAGTACAATTGTACAGAGTGGTTATCTGAGTTACTGTAGACTTTATCAGTTCAAACCAGTCTGTTCATTCTCTGTTGATCTCTCATCAACAAGTGTTTGATACACAGAACAGCATTCAGAGATGATATTCATCAGCACAATTGTACAGAGTGTTTATCTGAGTTACTGTAGATTTTATCAGTTCATACAGTCTGATCATTCTCTGTTGATCTCTCATCAACAAGTGTTTCATACACAGAACAGGGTTCAGAGATGATATTCATCAGTACAATTGTACAGAGTGGTTATCTGAGTTACTGTAGACTTTATCAGTTCACACCAGTCTGTCCATTCTCTGTTGATTTCTCATCAACAAGTGTTTCATACACAGAACAGCATTCAGAGATGATATTCTTTGCACAATTGTACAGAGTGGTTATCTGAGTTACTGTAGACTTTATCAGTTCAAACCAGTCTGACCATTCTCTGTTGCTCTCTCATCAACAAGTGTTTCATACACAGAACAGCATTCAGAGATGATATTCATCAGCACAATTGTACAGAGTGGTTATGTGAGTTACTGTAGACTTTATCAGTTCACACCAGTCTGACCATTCTCTGTTGATCTCTCATCAACAAGTGTTTCATACACAGAATAGCATTCAGATATGATATTCTTCAGTACAATTGTACAGAGTGGTTATCTGAGTTACTGTAGACTTTATCAGTTCACACCAGTCTGACCATTCTCTGTTGATCTCTCTCATCAACAAGTATTTCATACACAGAACAGCATTCAGAGATGATATTCTTCAGTACAATTGTACAGAGTGGTTATCTGAGTTACTGTAGACTTTATCAGTTCACACCAGTCTGATCATTCTCTGTTGATCTCTCATCAACAAGTGTTTCATTCACAGAACAGCATTTAGAGATGATATTCTTCAACACAATTGTACAGAGAGGTTATCTGAGTTACTGTAGACTTTATTTGTTCACACCATTCTGACCATTCTCTGTTGATCTCACATCAACAAGTGTTTCATACACAGAACAGCATTCAGAGATGATATTCTTCAGCACAATTGTACAGAGTGGTTATCTGAGTTACTGTAGACTTTATCAGTCCAAACCAGTCTGACCATTCTCTGTTGCTCTCTCATCAACAAGTGTTTCATACACAGAACAGCATTCAGAGATGATATTCTTCAGTACAATTGTACAGAGTGGTTATCTGAGTTACTGTAGACTTTATCAGTTCACACCAGTCTGATCATTCTCTGTTGATCTCTCATCAACAAGTGTTTCATACACAGAACAGCATTCAGAGATGATATTCTTCAACACAATTGTACAGAGTGGTTATCTGAGTTACTGTAGACTTTATCAGTTCACACCAGTCTGTTCATTCTCTGTTGATCTCTCATCAACAAGTTTTTCATACACAGAACAGCATTCAGAGATTATATTCTTCAGCACAATTGTACAGAGTGGTTATCTGAGTTACTGTAGACTTTATCAGTTCACACCAGTCTGATCATTCTCTGTTGATCTCTCATCAACAAGTGTTTCATACACAGAACAGCATTCAGAGATGATATTCTTCAACACAATTGTACAGAGTGGTTATCTGAGTTACTGTAGACTTTATCAGTTCACACCAGTCTGTTCATTCTCTGTTGATCTCTCATCAACAAGTTTTTCATACACAGAACAGCATTCAGAGATTATATTCTTCAGCACAATTGTACAGAGTGTTTATCTGAGTTACTGTAGACTTTATCAGTTCAAACCAGTCTGTTCATTCTCTGTTGATCTCTCATCAACAAGTGTTTGATACACAGAACAGCATTCAGAGATGATATTCATCAGCACAATTGTACAGAGTGTTTATCTGAGTTACTGTAGATTTTATCAGTTCATACAGTCTGATCATTCTCTGTTGATCTCTCATCAACAAGTGTTTCATACACAGAACAGGGTTCAGAGATGATATTCATCAGTACAATTGTACAGAGTGGATATCTGAGTTACTGTAGACTTTATCAGTTCACACCAGTCTGTCCATTCTCTGTTGATTTCTCATCAACAAGTGTTTCATACACAGAACAGCATTCAGAGATGATATTCTTCAGCACAATTGTACAGAGTGGTTATCTGAGTTACTGTAGACTTTATCAGTTCAAACCAGTCTGACCATTCTCTGTTGCTCTCTCATCAACAAGTGTTTCATACACAGAACAGCATTCAGAGATGATATTCTTCAGCACAATTGTACAGAGTGTTTATCTGAGTTACTGTAGACTTTATCAGTTCATACAGTCTGATCATTCTCTGTTGATCTCTCATCAACAAGTGTTTCATACACAGAACAGCATTCAGAGATGATATTCATCAGCACAATTGTACAGAGTGGTTATGTGAGTTACTGTAGACTTTATCAGTTCACACCAGTCTGACCATTCTCTGTTGATCTCTCATCAACAAGTGTTTCATACACAGAATAGCATTCAGATATGATATTCTTCAGTACAATTGTACAGAGTGGTTATCTGAGTTACTGTAGACTTTACCAGTTCACACCAGTCTGACCATTCTCTGTTGATCTCTCTCATCAACAAGTATTTCATACACAGAACAGCATTCAGAGATGATATTCTTCAGTACAATTGTACAGAGTGGTTATCTGAGTTACTGTAGACTTTATCAGTTCACACCAGTCTGATCATTCTCTGTTGATCTCTCATTAACAAGTGTTTCATTCACAGAACAGCATTCAGAGATGATATTCTTCAACACAATTGTACAGAGAGGATATCTGAGTTACTGTAGACTTTATTTGTTCACACCAGTCTGACCATTCTCTGTTGATCTCTCATTAACAAGTGTTTCATTCACAGAACAGCATTCAGAGATGATATTCTTCAGCACAATTGTACAGAGTGGTTATCTGAGTTACTGTAGACTTTATCAGTCCAAACCAGTCTGACCATTCTCTGTTGCTCTCTCATCAACAAGTGTTTCATACACAGAACAGCATTCAGAGATGATATTCTTCAGTACAATTGTACAGAGTGGTTATCTGAGTTACTGTAGACTTTATCAGTTCAGTCTGATCATTCTCTGTTGATCTCTCATCAACAGGTGTTTCATACACAGAACAGCATTCAGAGATGATATTCTTCAACACAATTGGACAGAGTGGTTATCTGAGTTACTGTAGACTTTATCAGTTCACACCAGTCTGTTCATTCACTGTTGATCTCTCATCAACAAGTGTTTGATACACAGAACAGCATTCAGAGATGATATTCATCAGCACAATTGTGCAGAGTGTTTATCTGAGTTACTGTAGATTTTATCAGTTCATACAGTCTGATCATTCTCTGTTGATCTCTCATCAACAAGTGTTTCATACACAGAACAGGGTTCAGAGATGATATTCATCAGTACAATTGTACAGAGTGGTTATCTGAGTTACTGTAGACTTTATCAGTTCACACCAGTCTGTCCATTCTCTGTTGATTTCTCATCAACAAGTGTTTCATACACAGAACAGCATTCAGAGATGATATTCTTCAGCACAATTGTACAGAGTGGTTATCTGAGTTACTGTAGACTTTATCAGTTCAAACCAGTCTGACCATTCTCTGTTGCTCTCTCATCAACAAGTGTTTCATACACAGAACAGCATTCAGAGATGATATTCTTCAGCACAATTGTACAGAGTGTTTATCTGAGTTACTGTAGACTTTATCAGTTCATACAGTCTGATCATTCTCTGTTGATCTCTCATCAACAAGTGTTTCATACACAGAACAGCATTCAGAGATGATATTCATCAGCACAATTGTACAGAGTGGTTATGTGAGTTACTGTAGACTTTATCAGTTCACACCAGTCTGACCATTCTCTGTTGATCTCTCATCAACAAGTGTTTCATACACAGAATAGCATTCAGATATGATATTCTTCAGTACAATTGTACAGAGTGGTTATCTGAGTTACTGTAGACTTTACCAGTTCACACCAGTCTGACCATTCTCTGTTGATCTCTCTCATCAACAAGTATTTCATACACAGAACAGCATTCAGAGATGATATTCTTCAGTACAATTGTACAGAGTGGTTATCTGAGTTACTGTAGACTTTATCAGTTCACACCAGTCTGATCATTCTCTGTTGATCTCTCATTAACAAGTGTTTCATTCACAGAACAGCATTCAGAGATGATATTCTTCAACACAATTGTACAGAGAGGTTATCTGAGTTACTGTAGACTTTATTTGTTCACACCATTCTGACCATTCTCTGTTGATCTCTCATCAACAAGTGTTTCATACACAGAACAGCATTCAGAGATGATATTCTTCAGCACAATTGTACAGAGTGGTTATCTGAGTTACTGTAGACTTTATCAGTCCAAACCAGTCTGACCATTCACTGTTGCTCTCTCATCAACAAGTGTTTCATACACAGAACAGCATTCAGAGATGATATTCTTCTGTACAATTGTACAGAGTGGTTATCTGAGTTACTGTAGACTTTATCAGTTCAGTCTGATCATTCTCTGTTGATCTCTCATCAACAGGTGTTTCATACACAGAACAGCATTCAGAGATGATATTCTTCAACACAATTGGACAGAGTGGTTATCTGAGTTACTGTAGACTTTATCAGTTCACACCAGTCTGTCCATTCTCTGTTGATCTCTCATCAACAAGTGTTTCATACACAGAACAGCATTCACAGATGATATTCTTCAACACAATTGTACAGAGTGGTTATCTGAGTTACTGTAGACTTTATCAGTTCACACCAGTCTGACCATTCTCTGTTAATGTCTCATCAACAAGTGTTTCATACACTGAACAGCATTCAGAGATGATATTCTTCAGCACAATTGTACAGAGTGTTTATCTGAATTACTGTAGACTTTATCAGTTCAAACCAGTCTGTTCATTCTCTGTTGATCTCTCATCAACAAGTGTTTGATACACAGAACAGCATTCAGAGATGATATTCATCAGTACAATTGTACAGAGTGGTTATCTGAGTTACTGTAGACTTTATCAGTTCGCACCAGTCTGACCATTCTCTGTTGATCTCTCATCAACAAGTGTTTCATACACAGAACAGCATTCAGAGATGATATTCTTCAGCACAATTGTACAGAGTGTTTATCTGAGTTACTGTAGACTTTATCAGTTCATACAGACTGATCATTCTCTGTTGATCTCTCATCAACAAGTGTTTCATACACAGAACAGCATTCAGAGATGATATTCATCAGCACAATTGTACAGAGTGGTTATCTGAGTTACTGTAGACTTTATCAGTTCACACCAGTCTGACCATTCTCTGTTGATCTCTCATCAACAAGTGTTTCATACACAGAACAGAATTCAGAGATGATATTCATCAACACAATTGTACAGAGTGGTTATCTGAGTTACTGTAGACTTTATCAGTTCACATCAGTCTGACCATTCTCTGTTGATCTCTCATCAACAAGTGTTTCATACACATAACAGCATTCAGAGATGATATTCTTCAGCACAATTGTACAGAGTGGTTATCTGAGTTACTGTAGACTTTATCAGTTCAAACCAGTCTGACCATTCTCTGTTGCTCTCTCATCAACAAGTGTTTCATACACAGAACAGCATTCAGAGATGATATTCTTCAGTACAATTGTACAGAGTGGTTATCTGAGTTACTGTAGACTTTATCAGTTCAGTCTGATCATTCTCTGTTGATCTCTCATCAACAAGTGTTTGATACACAGAACAGCATTCAGAGATGATATTCATCAGCACAATTGTACAAAGTGTTTATCTGAGTTACTGTAGACTTTATCAGTTCATACAGTCTGATCATTCTCTGTTGATCTCTCATCAACAAGTGTTTCATACACAGAACAGCATTCAAAGATGATATTCATCAGTACAATTGTACAGAGTGGTTATCTGAGTAACTGTAGACTTTATCAGTTCGCACCAGTCTGACCATTCTCTGTTGATCTCTCATCAACAAGTGATTCATACACAGAACAGCATTCAGAGATGATATTCTTCAGCACAATTGTACAGAGTGTTTATCTGAGTTACTGTAGACTTTATCAGTTCATACAGACTGATCATTCTCTGTTGATCTCTCATCAACAAGTGTTTCATACACAGAACAGCATTCAGAGATGATATTCATCAGCACAATTGTACAGAGTGGTTATCTGAGTTACTGTAGACTTTATCAGTTCACACCAGTCTGACCATTCTCTGTTGATCTCTCATCAACAAGTGTTTCATACACAGAACAGCATTCAGAGATGATATTCATCAACACAATTGTACAGAGTGGTTATCTGAGTTACTGTAGACTTTATCAGTCCAAACCAGTCTGACCATTCTCTGTTGCTCTCTCATCAACAAGTGTTTCATACACAGAACAGCATTCAGAGATGATATTCTTCAGTACAATTGTACAGAGTGGTTATCTGAGTTACTGTAGACTTTATCAGTTCACACCAGTCTGATCATTCTCTGTTGATCTCTCATCAACAAGTGTTTCATACACAGAACAGCATTCAGAGATGATATTCTTCAACACAATTGTACAGAGTGGTTATCTGAGTTACTGTAGACTTTATCAGTTCACACCAGTCTGTTCATTCTCTGTTGATCTCTCATCAACAAGTTTTTCATACACAGAACAGCATTCAGAGATTATATTCTTCAGCACAATTGTACAGAGTGGTTATCTGAGTTACTGTAGACTTTATCAGTTCACACCAGTCTGATCATTCTCTGTTGATCTCTCATCAACAAGTGTTTCATACACAGAACAGCATTCAGAGATGATATTCTTCAACACAATTGTACAGAGTGGTTATCTGAGTTACTGTAGACTTTATCAGTTCACACCAGTCTGTTCATTCTCTGTTGATCTCTCATCAACAAGTTTTTCATACACAGAACAGCATTCAGAGATGATATTCTTCAGTACAATTGTACAGAGTGTTTATCTGAGTTACTGTAGACTTTATCAGTTCAAACCAGTCTGTTCATTCTCTGTTGATCTCTCATCAACAAGTGTTTGATACACAGAACAGCATTCAGAGATGATATTCATCAGCACAATTGTACAGAGTGTTTATCTGAGTTACTGTAGATTTTATCAGTTCATACAGTCTGATCATTCTCTGTTGATCTCTCATCAACAAGTGTTTCATACACAGAACAGGGTTCAGAGATGATATTCATCAGTACAATTGTACAGAGTGGTTATCTGAGTTACTGTAGACTTTATCAGTTCACACCAGTCTGTCCATTCTCTGTTGATTTCTCATCAACAAGTGTTTCATACACAGAACAGCATTCAGAGATGATATTCTTCAGCACAATTGTACAGAGTGGTTATCTGAGTTACTGTAGACTTTATCAGTTCAAACCAGTCTGACCATTCTCTGTTGCTCTCTCATCAACAAGTGTTTCATACACAGAACAGCATTCAGAGATGATATTCTTCAGCACAATTGTACAGAGTGGTTATGTGAGTTACTGTAGACTTTATCAGTTCACACCAGTCTGACCATTCTCTGTTGATCTCTCATCAACAAGTGTTTCATACACAGAATAGCATTCAGATATGATATTCTTCAGTACAATTGTACAGAGTGGTTATCTGAGTTACTGTAGACTTTACCAGTTCACACCAGTCTGACCATTCTCTGTTGATCTCTCTCATCAACAAGTATTTCATACACAGAACAGCATTCAGAGATGATATTCTTCAGTACAATTGTACAGAGTGGTTATCTGAGTTACTGTAGACTTTATCAGTTCACACCAGTCTGATCATTCTCTGTTGATCTCTCATTAACAAGTGTTTCATTCACAGAACAGCATTCAGAGATGATATTCTTCAACACAATTGTACAGAGAGGTTATCTGAGTTACTGTAGACTTTATTTGTTCACACCATTCTGACCATTCTCTGTTGATCTCTCATCAACAAGTGTTTCATACACAGAACAGCATTCAGAGATGATATTCTTCAGCACAATTGTACAGAGTGGTTATCTGAGTTACTGTAGACTTTATCAGTCCAAACCAGTCTGACCATTCTCTGTTGCTCTCTCATCAACAAGTGTTTCATACACAGAACAGCATTCAGAGATGATATTCTTCAGTACAATTGTACAGAGTGGTTATCTGAGTTACTGTAGACTTTATCAGTTCAGTCTGATCATTCTCTGTTGATCTCTCATCAACAGGTGTTTCATACACAGAACAGCATTCAGAGATGATATTCTTCAACACAATTGGACAGAGTGGTTATCTGAGTTACTGTAGACTTTATCAGTTCACACCAGTCTGTCCATTCTCTGTTGATCTCTCATCAACAAGTGTTTGATACACAGAACAGCATTCAGAGATGATATTCATCAGTACAATTGTACAGAGTGGTTATCTGAGTTACTGTAGACTTTATCAGTTCGCACCAGTCTGACCATTCTCTGTTGATCTCTCATCAACAAGTGTTTCATACACAGAACAGCATTCAGAGATGATATTCTTCATCACAGTTGTACAGAGTGTTTATCTGAGTTACTGTAGACTTTATCAGTTCATACAGACTGATCATTCTCTGTTGATCTCTCATCAACAAGTGTTTCATACACAGAACAGCATTCAGAGATGATATTCATCAGCACAATTGTACAGAGTGGTTATCTGAGTTACTGTAGACTTTATCAGTTCACACCAGTCTGACCATTCTCTGTTGATCTCTCATCAACAAGTGTTTCATACACAGAACAGAATTCAGAGATGATATTCATCAACACAATTGTACAGAGTGGTTATCTGAGTTACTGTAGACTTTATCAGTTCACATCAGTCTGACCATTCTCTGTTGATCTCTCATCAACAAGTGTTTCATACACAGAACAGCATTCAGAGATGATATTCTTCAGCACAATTGTACAGAGTGGTTATCTGAGTTACTGTAGACTTTATCAGTTCAAACCAGTCTGACCATTCTCTGTTGCTCTCTCATCAACAAGTGTTTCATACACAGAACAGCATTCAGAGATGATATTCTTCAGTACAATTGTACAGAGTGGTTATCTGAGTTACTGTAGACTTTATCAGTTCAGTCTGATCATTCTCTGTTGATCTCTCATCAACAAGTGTTTGATACACAGAATAGCATTCAGAGATGATATTCATCAGCACAATTGTACAAAGTGTTTATCTGAGTTACTGTAGACTTTATCAGTTCATACAGTCTGATCATTCTCTGTTGATCTCTCATCAACAAGTGTTTCATACACAGAACAGCATTCAGAGATGATATTCATCAGTACAATTGTACAGAGTGGTTATCTGAGTTACTGTAGACTTTATCAGTTCGCACCAGTCTGACCATTCTCTGTTGATCTCTCATCAACAAGTGATTCATACACAGAACAGCATTCAGAGATGATATTCTTCAGCACAATTGTACAGAGTGTTTATCTGAGTTACTGTAGACTTTATCAGTTCATACAGACTGATCATTCTCTGTTGATCTCTCATCAACAAGTGTTTCATACACAGAACAGCATTCAGAGATGATAATCATCAGCACAATTGTACAGAGTGGTTATCTGAGTTACTGTAGACTTTATCAGTTCACACCAGTCTGACCATTCTCTGTTGATCTCTCATCAACAAGTGTTTCATACACAGAACATCATTCAGAGATGATATTCATCAACACAATTGTACAGAGTGCTTATCTGAGTTACTGTAGACTTTATTAGTCCAAACCAGTCTGACCATTCTCTGTTGCTCTCTCATCAACAAGTGTTTCATACACAGAACAGCATTCAGAGATGATATTCTTCAGTACAATTGTACAGAGTGGTTATCTGAGTTACTGTAGACTTTATCAGTTCACACCAGTCTGTCCATTCTCTGTTGATCTCTCATCAACAAGTGTTTCATACACAGAACAGCATTCACAGATGATATTCTTCAACACAATTGTACAGAGTGGTTATCTGAGTTACTGTAGACTTTATCAGTTCACACCAGTCTGACCATTCTCTGTTAATGTCTCATCAACAAGTGTTTCATACACAGAACAGAATTCAGAGATGATATTCATCAACACAATTGTACAGAGTGGTTATCTGAGTTACTGTAGACTTTATCAGTTCACATCAGTCTGACCATTCTCTGTTGATCTCTCATCAACAAGTGTTTCATACACAGAACAGCATTCAGAGATGATATTCTTCAGTACAATTGTACAGAGTGGTTATCTGAGTTACTGTAGACTTTATCAGTTCAGTCTGATCATTCTCTGTTGATCTCTCATCAACAAGTGTTTGATACACAGAATAGCATTCAGAGATGATATTCATCAGCACAATTGTACAAAGTGTTTATCTGAGTTACTGTAGACTTTATCAGTTCATACAGTCTGATCATTCTCTGTTGATCTCTCATCAACAAGTGTTTCATACACAGAACAGCATTCAGAGATGATATTCATCAGTACAATTGTACAGAGTGGTTATCTGAGTTACTGTAGACTTTATCAGTTCGCACCAGTCTGACCATTCTCTGTTGATCTCTCATCAACAAGTGATTCATACACAGAACAGCATTCAGAGATGATATTCTTCAGCACAATTGTACAGAGTGTTTATCTGAGTTACTGTAGACTTTATCAGTTCATACAGACTGATCATTCTCTGTTGATCTCTCATCAACAAGTGTTTCATACACAGAACAGCATTCAGAGATGATAATCATCAGCACAATTGTACAGAGTGGTTATCTGAGTTACTGTAGACTTTATCAGTTCACACCAGTCTGACCATTCTCTGTTGATCTCTCATCAACAAGTGTTTCATACACAGAACAGCATTCAGAGATGATATTCATCAACACAATTGTACAGAGTGGTTATCTGAGTTACTGTAGACTTTATTTGTTCACACCATTCTGACCATTCTCTGTTGATCTCTCATCAACAAGTGTTTCATACACAGAACAGCATTCAGAGATGATATTCTTCAGCACAATTGTACAGAGTGCTTATCTGAGTTACTGTAGACTTTATCAGTCCAAACCAGTCTGACCATTCTCTGTTGCTCTCTCATCAACAAGTGTTTCATACACAGAACAGCATTCAGAGATGATATTCTTCAGTACAATTGTACAGAGTGGTTATCTGAGTTACTGTAGACTTTATCAGTTCACACCAGTCTGTCCATTCTCTGTTGATCTCTCATCAACAAGTGTTTCATACACAGAACAGCATTCACAGATGATATTCTTCAACACAATTGTACAGAGTGGTTATCTGAGTTACTGTAGACTTTATCAGTTCACACCAGTCTGACCATTCTCTGTTAATGTCTCATCAACAAGTGTTTCATACACAGAACAGAATTCAGAGATGATATTCATCAACACAATTGTACAGAGTGGTTATCTGAGTTACTGTAGACTTTATCAGTTCACATCAGTCTGACCATTCTCTGTTGATCTCTCATCAACAAGTGTTTCATACACAGAACAGCATTCAGAGATGATATTCTTCAGCACAATTGTACAGAGTGTTTATCTGATTTACTGTAGACTTTATCAGTTCATACAGACTGATCATTCTCTGTTGATCTCTCATCAACAAGTGTTTCATACACAGAACAGCATTCAGAGATGATATTCATCAGCACAATTGTACAGAGTGGTTATCTGAGTTACTGTAGACTTTATCAGTTCACACCAGTCTGACCATTCTCTGTTGATCTCTCATCAACAAGTGTTTCATACACAGAACAGAATTCAGAGATGATATTCATCAACACAATTGTACAGAGTGGTTATCTGAGTTACTGTAGACTTTATCAGTTCACATCAGTCTGACCATTCTCTGTTGATCTCTCATCAACAAGTGTTTCATACACAGAACAGCATTCAGAGATGATATTCTTCAGCACAATTGTACAGAGTGGTTATCTGAGTTACTGTAGACTTTATCAGTTCAAACCAGTCTGACCATTCTCTGTTGCTCTCTCATCAACAAGTGTTTCATACACAGAACAGCATTCAGAGATGATATTCTTCAGTACAATTGTACAGAGTGGTTATCTGAGTTACTGTAGACTTTATCAGTTCAGTCTGATCATTCTCTGTTGATCTCTCATCAACAAGTGTTTGATACACAGAATAGCATTCAGAGATGATATTCATCAGCACAATTGTACAAAGTGTTTATCTGAGTTACTGTAGACTTTATCAGTTCATACAGTCTGATCATTCTCTGTTGATCTCTCATCAACAAGTGTTTCATACACAGAACAGCATTCAGAGATGATATTCATCAGTACAATTGTACAGAGTGGTTATCTGAGTTACTGTAGACTTTATCAGTTCATACAGACTGATCATTCTCTGTTGATCTCTCATCAACAAGTGTTTCATACACAGAACAGCATTCAGAGATGATATTCATCAGCACAATTGTACAGAGTGGTTATCTGAGTTACTGTAGACTTTATCAGTTCACACCAGTCTGACCATTCTCTGTTGATCTCTCATCAACAAGTGTTTCATACACAGAACAGAATTCAGAGATGATATTCATCAACACAATTGTACAGAGTGGTTATCTGAGTTACTGTAGACTTTATTTGTTCACACCATTCTGACCATTCTCTGTTGATCTCTCATCAACAAGTGTTTCATACACAGAACAGCATTCAGAGATGATATTCTTCAGCACAATTGTACAGAGTGGTTATCTGAGTTACTGTAGACTTTATCAGTCCAAACCAGTCTGACCATTCTCTGTTGCTCTCTCATCAACAAGTGTTTCATACACAGAACAGCATTCAGAGATGATATTCTTCAGTACAATTGTACAGAGTGGTTATCTGAGTTACTGTAGACTTTATCAGTTCAGTCTGATCATTCTCTGTTGATCTCTCATCAACAGGTGTTTCATACACAGAACAGCATTCAGAGATGATATTCTTCAACACAATTGGACAGAGTGGTTATCTGAGTTACTGTAGACTTTATCAGTTCACACCAGTCTGTCCATTCTCTGTTGATCTCTCATCAACAAGTGTTTCATACACAGAACAGCATTCACAGATGATATTCTTCAACACAATTGTACAGAGTGGTTATCTGAGTTACTGTAGACTTTATCAGTTCGCACCAGTCTGACCATTCTCTGTTGATCTCTCATCAACAAGTGTTTCATACACAGAACAGCATTCAGAGATGATATTCTTCAGCACAATTGTACAGAGTGTTTATCTGAGTTACTGTAGACTTTATCAGTTCATACAGACTGATCATTCTCTGTTGATCTCTCATCAACAAGTGTTTCATACACAGAACAGCATTCAGAGATGATATTCATCAGCACAATTGTACAGAGTGGTTATCTGAGTTACTGTAGACTTTATCAGTTCACACCAGTCTGACCATTCTCTGTTGATCTCTCATCAACAAGTGTTTCATACACAGAACAGAATTCAGAGATGATATTCATCAACACAATTGTACAGAGTGGTTATCTGAGTTACTGTAGACTTTATCAGTTCACATCAGTCTGACCATTCTCTGTTGATCTCTCATCAACAAGTGTTTCATACACAGAACAGCATTCAGAGATGATATTCTTCAGCACAATTGTACAGAGTGGTTATCTGAGTTACTGTAGACTTTATCAGTTCAAACCAGTCTGACCATTCTCTGTTGCTCTCTCATCAACAAGTGTTTCATACACAGAACAGCATTCAGAGATGATATTCTTCAGTACAATTGTACAGAGTGGTTATCTGAGTTACTGTAGACTTTATCAGTTCAGTCTGATCATTCTCTGTTGATCTCTCATCAACAAGTGTTTGATACACAGAATAGCATTCAGATATGATATTCATCAGCACAATTGTACAAAGTGTTTATCTGAGTTACTGTAGACTTTATCAGTTCATACAGTCTGATCATTCTCTGTTGATCTCTCATCAACAAGTGTTTCATACACAGAACAGCATTCAGAGATGATATTCATCAGTACAATTGTACAGAGTGGTTATCTGAGTTACTGTAGACTTTATCAGTTCGCACCAGTGTGACCATTCTCTGTTGATCTCTCATCAACAAGTGATTCATACACAGAACAGCATTCAGAGATGATATTCTTCAGCACAATTGTACAGAGTGTTTATCTGAGTTACTGTAGACTTTATCAGTTCATACAGTCTGATCATTCTCTGTTGATCTCTCATCAACAAGTGTTTCATACACAGAACAGCATTCAGAGATGATATTCATCAGCACAATTGTACAGAGTGGTTATCTGAGTTACTGTAGACTTTATCAGTTCACACCAGTCTGACCATTCTCTGTTGATCTCTCATCAACAAGTGTTTCATACACAGAACAGCATTCAGAGATGATATTCATCAACACAATTGTACAGAGTGGTTATCTGAGTTACTGTAGACTTTATTTGTTCACACCATTCTGACCATTCTCTGTTGATCTCTCATCAACAAGTGTTTCATACACAGAACAGCATTCAGAGATGATATTCTTCAGCACAATTGTACAGAGTGGTTATCTGAGTTACTGTAGACTTTATCAGTCCAAACCAGTCTGACTATTCTCTGTTGCTCTCTCATCAACAAGTGTTTCATACACAGAACAGCATTCAGAGATGATATTCTTCAGTACAATTGTACAGAGTGGTTATCTGAGTTACTGTAGACTTTATCAGTTCAGTCTGATCATTCTCTGTTGATCTCTCATCAACAGGTGTTTCATACACAGAACAGCATTCAGAGATGATATTCTTCAACACAATTGGACAGAGTGGTTATCTGAGTTACTGTAGACTTTATCAGTTCACACCAGTCTGTCCATTCTCTGTTGATCTCTCATCAACAAGTGTTTCATACACAGAACAGCATTCACAGATGATATTCTTCAACACAATTGTACAGAGTGGTTATCTGAGTTACTGTAGACTTTATCAGTTCACACCAGTCTGACCATTCTCTGTTAATGTCTCATCAACAAGTGTTTCATACACTGAACAGCATTCAGAGATGATATTCTTCAGCACAATTGTACAGAGTGTTTATCTGAATTACTGTAGACTTTATCAGTTCAAACCAGTCTGTTCATTCTCTGTTGATCTCTCATCAACAAGTGTTTGATACACAGAACAGCATTCAGAGATGATATTCTTCAGTACAATTGTACAGAGTGGTTATCTGAGTTACTGTAGACTTTATCAGTTCACACCAGTCTGATCATTCTCTGTTGATCTCTCATCAACAAGTGTTTCATACACAGAACAGCATTCAGAGATGATATTCTTCAACACAATTGTACAGAGTGGTTATCTGAGTTACTGTAGACTTTATCAGTTCACACCAGTCTGTTCATTCTCTGTTGATCTCTCATCAACAAGTTTTTCATACACAGAACAGCATTCAGAGATTATATTCTTCAGCACAATTGTACAGAGTGGTTATCTGAGTTACTGTAGACTTTATCAGTTCACACCAGTCTGATCATTCTCTGTTGATCTCTCATCAACAAGTGTTTCATACACAGAACAGCATTCAGAGATGATATTCTTCAACACAATTGTACAGAGTGGTTATCTGAGTTACTGTAGACTTTATCAGTTCACACCAGTCTGTTCATTCTCTGTTGATCTCTCATCAACAAGTTTTTCATACACAGAACAGCATTCAGAGATTATATTCTTCAGCACAATTGTACAGAGTGTTTATCTGAGTTACTGTAGACTTTATCAGTTCAAACCAGTCTGTTCATTCTCTGTTGATCTCTCATCAACAAGTGTTTGATACACAGAACAGCATTCAGAGATGATATTCATCAGCACAATTGTGCAGAGTGTTTATCTGAGTTACTGTAGATTTTATCAGTTCAGTCTGATCATTCTCTGTTGATCTCTCATCAACAGGTGTTTCATACACAGAACAGCATTCAGAGATGATATTCTTCAACACAATTGGACAGAGTGGTTATCTGAGTTACTGTAGACTTTATCAGTTCACACCAGTCTGTTCATTCACTGTTGATCTCTCATCAACAAGTGTTTGATACACAGAACAGCATTCAGAGATGATATTCATCAGCACAATTGTGCAGAGTGTTTATCTGAGTTACTGTAGATTTTATCAGTTCATACAGTCTGATCATTCTCTGTTGATCTCTCATCAACAAGTGTTTCATACACAGAACAGGGTTCAGAGATGATATTCATCAGTACAATTGTACAGAGTGGTTATCTGAGTTACTGTAGACTTTATCAGTTCACACCAGTCTGTCCATTCTCTGTTGATTTCTCATCAACAAGTGTTTCATACACAGAACAGCATTCAGAGATGATATTCTTCAGCACAATTGTACAGAGTGGTTATCTGAGTTACTGTAGACTTTATCAGTTCAAACCAGTCTGACCATTCTCTGTTGCTCTCTCATCAACAAGTGTTTCATACACAGAACAGCATTCAGAGATGATATTCTTCAGCACAATTGTACAGAGTGTTTATCTGAGTTACTGTAGACTTTATCAGTTCATACAGTCTGATCATTCTCTGTTGATCTCTCATCAACAAGTGTTTCATACACAGAACAGCATTCAGAGATGATATTCATCAGCACAATTGTACAGAGTGGTTATGTGAGTTACTGTAGACTTTATCAGTTCACACCAGTCTGACCATTCTCTGTTGATCTCTCATCAACAAGTGTTTCATACACAGAATAGCATTCAGATATGATATTCTTCAGTACAATTGTACAGAGTGGTTATCTGAGTTACTGTAGACTTTACCAGTTCACACCAGTCTGACCATTCTCTGTTGATCTCTCTCATCAACAAGTATTTCATACACAGAACAGCATTCAGAGATGATATTCTTCAGTACAATTGTACAGAGTGGTTATCTGAGTTACTGTAGACTTTATCAGTTCACACCAGTCTGATCATTCTCTGTTGATCTCTCATTAACAAGTGTTTCATTCACAGAACAGCATTCAGAGATGATATTCTTCAACACAATTGTACAGAGAGGTTATCTGAGTTACTGTAGACTTTATTTGTTCACACCATTCTGACCATTCTCTGTTGATCTCTCATCAACAAGTGTTTCATACACAGAACAGCATTCAGAGATGATATTCTTCAGCACAATTGTACAGAGTGGTTATCTGAGTTACTGTAGACTTTATCAGTCCAAACCAGTCTGACCATTCACTGTTGCTCTCTCATCAACAAGTGTTTCATACACAGAACAGCATTCAGAGATGATATTCTTCAGTACAATTGTACAGAGTGGTTATCTGAGTTACTGTAGACTTTATCAGTTCAGTCTGATCATTCTCTGTTGATCTCTCATCAACAGGTGTTTCATACACAGAACAGCATTCAGAGATGATATTCTTCAACACAATTGGACAGAGTGGTTATCTGAGTTACTGTAGACTTTATCAGTTCACACCAGTCTGTCCATTCTCTGTTGATCTCTCATCAACAAGTGTTTCATACACAGAACAGCATTCACAGATGATATTCTTCAACACAATTGTACAGAGTGTTTATCTGAATTACTGTAGACTTTATCAGTTCAAACCAGTCTGTTCATTCTCTGTTGATCTCTCATCAACAAGTGTTTGATACACAGAACAGCATTCAGAGATGATATTCATCAGTACAATTGTACAGAGTGGTTATCTGAGTTACTGTAGACTTTATCAGTTCGCACCAGTCTGACCATTCTCTGTTGATCTCTCATCAACAAGTGTTTCATACACAGAACAGCATTCAGAGATGATATTCTTCAGCACAATTGTACAGAGTGTTTATCTGAGTTACTGTAGACTTTATCAGTTCATACAGACTGATCATTCTCTGTTGATCTCTCATCAACAAGTGTTTCATACACAGAACAGCATTCAGAGATGATATTCATCAGCACAATTGTACAGAGTGGTTATCTGAGTTACTGTAGACTTTATCAGTTCACACCAGTCTGACCATTCTCTGTTGATCTCTCATCAACAAGTGTTTCATACACAGAACAGAATTCAGAGATGATATTCATCAACACAATTGTACAGAGTGGTTATCTGAGTTACTGTAGACTTTATCAGTTCACATCAGTCTGACCATTCTCTGTTGATCTCTCATCAACAAGTGTTTCATACACATAACAGCATTCAGAGATGATATTCTTCAGCACAATTGTACAGAGTGGTTATCTGAGTTACTGTAGACTTTATCAGTTCAAACCAGTCTGACCATTCTCTGTTGCTCTCTCATCAACAAGTGTTTCATACACAGAACAGCATTCAGAGATGATATTCTTCAGTACAATTGTACAGAGTGGTTATCTGAGTTACTGTAGACTTTATCAGTTCAGTCTGATCATTCTCTGTTGATCTCTCATCAACAAGTGTTTGATACACAGAACAGCATTCAGAGATGATATTCATCAGCACAATTGTACAAAGTGTTTATCTGAGTTACTGTAGACTTTATCAGTTCATACAGTCTGATCATTCTCTGTTGATCTCTCATCAACAAGTGTTTCATACACAGAACAGCATTCAAAGATGATATTCATCAGTACAATTGTACAGAGTGGTTATCTGAGTAACTGTAGACTTTATCAGTTCGCACCAGTCTGACCATTCTCTGTTGATCTCTCATCAACAAGTGATTCATACACAGAACAGCATTCAGAGATGATATTCTTCAGCACAATTGTACAGAGTGTTTATCTGAGTTACTGTAGACTTTATCAGTTCATACAGACTGATCATTCTCTGTTGATCTCTCATCAACAAGTGTTTCATACACAGAACAGCATTCAGAGATGATATTCATCAGCACAATTGTACAGAGTGGTTATCTGAGTTACTGTAGACTTTATCAGTTCACACCAGTCTGACCATTCTCTGTTGATCTCTCATCAACAAGTGTTTCATACACAGAACAGCATTCAGAGATGATATTCTTCAACACAATTGTACAGAGAGGTTATCTGAGTTACTGTAGACTTTATTTGTTCACACCATTCTGACCATTCTCTGTTGATCTCTCATCAACAAGTGTTTCATACACAGAACAGCATTCAGAGATGATATTCTTCAGCACAATTGTACAGAGTGGTTATCTGAGTTACTGTAGACTTTATCAGTCCAAACCAGTCTGACCATTCACTGTTGCTCTCTCATCAACAAGTGTTTCATACACAGAACAGCATTCAGAGATGATATTCTTCAGTACAATTGTACAGAGTGGTTATCTGAGTTACTGTAGACTTTATCAGTTCAGTCTGATCATTCTCTGTTGATCTCTCATCAACAGGTGTTTCATACACAGAACAGCATTCAGAGATGATATTCTTCAACACAATTGGACAGAGTGGTTATCTGAGTTACTGTAGACTTTATCAGTTCACACCAGTCTGTCCATTCTCTGTTGATCTCTCATCAACAAGTGTTTCATACACAGAACAGCATTCACAGATGATATTCTTCAACACAATTGTACAGAGTGTTTATCTGAATTACTGTAGACTTTATCAGTTCAAACCAGTCTGTTCATTCTCTGTTGATCTCTCATCAACAAGTGTTTGATACACAGAACAGCATTCAGAGATGATATTCATCAGTACAATTGTACAGAGTGGTTATCTGAGTTACTGTAGACTTTATCAGTTCGCACCAGTCTGACCATTCTCTGTTGATCTCTCATCAACAAGTGTTTCATACACAGAACAGCATTCAGAGATGATATTCTTCAGCACAATTGTACAGAGTGTTTATCTGAGTTACTGTAGACTTTATCAGTTCATACAGACTGATCATTCTCTGTTGATCTCTCATCAACAAGTGTTTCATACACAGAACAGCATTCAGAGATGATATTCATCAGCACAATTGTACAGAGTGGTTATCTGAGTTACTGTAGACTTTATCAGTTCACACCAGTCTGACCATTCTCTGTTGATCTCTCATCAACAAGTGTTTCATACACAGAACAGAATTCAGAGATGATATTCATCAACACAATTGTACAGAGTGGTTATCTGAGTTACTGTAGACTTTATCAGTTCACATCAGTCTGACCATTCTCTGTTGATCTCTCATCAACAAGTGTTTCATACACATAACAGCATTCAGAGATGATATTCTTCAGCACAATTGTACAGAGTGGTTATCTGAGTTACTGTAGACTTTATCAGTTCAAACCAGTCTGACCATTCTCTGTTGCTCTCTCATCAACAAGTGTTTCATACACAGAACAGCATTCAGAGATGATATTCTTCAGTACAATTGTACAGAGTGGTTATCTGAGTTACTGTAGACTTTATCAGTTCAGTCTGATCATTCTCTGTTGATCTCTCATCAACAAGTGTTTGATACACAGAACAGCATTCAGAGATGATATTCATCAGCACAATTGTACAAAGTGTTTATCTGAGTTACTGTAGACTTTATCAGTTCATACAGTCTGATCATTCTCTGTTGATCTCTCATCAACAAGTGTTTCATACACAGAACAGCATTCAAAGATGATATTCATCAGTACAATTGTACAGAGTGGTTATCTGAGTAACTGTAGACTTTATCAGTTCGCACCAGTCTGACCATTCTCTGTTGATCTCTCATCAACAAGTGATTCATACACAGAACAGCATTCAGAGATGATATTCTTCAGCACAATTGTACAGAGTGTTTATCTGAGTTACTGTAGACTTTATCAGTTCATACAGACTGATCATTCTCTGTTGATCTCTCATCAACAAGTGTTTCATACACAGAACAGCATTCAGAGATGATATTCATCAGCACAATTGTACAGAGTGGTTATCTGAGTTACTGTAGACTTTATCAGTTCACACCAGTCTGACCATTCTCTGTTGATCTCTCATCAACAAGTGTTTCATACACAGAACAGCATTCAGAGATGATATTCATCAACACAATTGTACAGAGTGGTTATCTGAGTTACTGTAGACTTTATCAGTCCAAACCAGTCTGACCATTCTCTGTTGCTCTCTCATCAACAAGTGTTTCATACACAGAACAGCATTCAGAGATGATATTCTTCAGTACAATTGTACAGAGTGGTTATCTGAGTTACTGTAGACTTTATCAGTTCACACCAGTCTGATCATTCTCTGTTGATCTCTCATCAACAAGTGTTTCATACACAGAACAGCATTCAGAGATGATATTCTTCAACACAATTGTACAGAGTGGTTATCTGAGTTACTGTAGACTTTATCAGTTCACACCAGTCTGTTCATTCTCTGTTGATCTCTCATCAACAAGTTTTTCATACACAGAACAGCATTCAGAGATTATATTCTTCAGCACAATTGTACAGAGTGGTTATCTGAGTTACTGTAGACTTTATCAGTTCACACCAGTCTGATCATTCTCTGTTGATCTCTCATCAACAAGTGTTTCATACACAGAACAGCATTCAGAGATGATATTCTTCAACACAATTGTACAGAGTGGTTATCTGAGTTACTGTAGACTTTATCAGTTCACACCAGTCTGTTCATTCTCTGTTGATCTCTCATCAACAAGTTTTTCATACACAGAACAGCATTCAGAGATTATATTCTTCAGCACAATTGTACAGAGTGTTTATCTGAGTTACTGTAGACTTTATCAGTTCAAACCAGTCTGTTCATTCTCTGTTGATCTCTCATCAACAAGTGTTTGATACACAGAACAGCATTCAGAGATGATATTCATCAGCACAATTGTACAGAGTGTTTATCTGAGTTACTGTAGATTTTATCAGTTCATACAGTCTGATCATTCTCTGTTGATCTCTCATCAACAAGTGTTTCATACACAGAACAGGGTTCAGAGATGATATTCATCAGTACAATTGTACAGAGTGGTTATCTGAGTTACTGTAGACTTTATCAGTTCACACCAGTCTGTCCATTCTCTGTTGATTTCTCATCAACAAGTGTTTCATACACAGAACAGCATTCAGAGATGATATTCTTCAGCACAATTGTACAGAGTGGTTATCTGAGTTACTGTAGACTTTATCAGTTCAAACCAGTCTGACCATTCTCTGTTGCTCTCTCATCAACAAGTGTTTCATACACAGAACAGCATTCAGAGATGATATTCTTCAGCACAATTGTACAGAGTGGTTATGTGAGTTACTGTAGACTTTATCAGTTCACACCAGTCTGACCATTCTCTGTTGATCTCTCATCAACAAGTGTTTCATACACAGAATAGCATTCAGATATGATATTCTTCAGTACAATTGTACAGAGTGGTTATCTGAGTTACTGTAGACTTTACCAGTTCACACCAGTCTGACCATTCTCTGTTGATCTCTCTCATCAACAAGTATTTCATACACAGAACAGCATTCAGAGATGATATTCTTCAGTACAATTGTACAGAGTGGTTATCTGAGTTACTGTAGACTTTATCAGTTCACACCAGTCTGATCATTCTCTGTTGATCTCTCATTAACAAGTGTTTCATTCACAGAACAGCATTCAGAGATGATATTCTTCAACACAATTGTACAGAGAGGTTATCTGAGTTACTGTAGACTTTATTTGTTCACACCATTCTGACCATTCTCTGTTGATCTCTCATCAACAAGTGTTTCATACACAGAACAGCATTCAGAGATGATATTCTTCAGCACAATTGTACAGAGTGGTTATCTGAGTTACTGTAGACTTTATCAGTCCAAACCAGTCTGACCATTCTCTGTTGCTCTCTCATCAACAAGTGTTTCATACACAGAACAGCATTCAGAGATGATATTCTTCAGTACAATTGTACAGAGTGGTTATCTGAGTTACTGTAGACTTTATCAGTTCAGTCTGATCATTCTCTGTTGATCTCTCATCAACAGGTGTTTCATACACAGAACAGCATTCAGAGATGATATTCTTCAACACAATTGGACAGAGTGGTTATCTGAGTTACTGTAGACTTTATCAGTTCACACCAGTCTGTCCATTCTCTGTTGATCTCTCATCAACAAGTGTTTGATACACAGAACAGCATTCAGAGATGATATTCATCAGTACAATTGTACAGAGTGGTTATCTGAGTTACTGTAGACTTTATCAGTTCGCACCAGTCTGACCATTCTCTGTTGATCTCTCATCAACAAGTGTTTCATACACAGAACAGCATTCAGAGATGATATTCTTCATCACAGTTGTACAGAGTGTTTATCTGAGTTACTGTAGACTTTATCAGTTCATACAGACTGATCATTCTCTGTTGATCTCTCATCAACAAGTGTTTCATACACAGAACAGCATTCAGAGATGATATTCATCAGCACAATTGTACAGAGTGGTTATCTGAGTTACTGTAGACTTTATCAGTTCACACCAGTCTGACCATTCTCTGTTGATCTCTCATCAACAAGTGTTTCATACACAGAACAGAATTCAGAGATGATATTCATCAACACAATTGTACAGAGTGGTTATCTGAGTTACTGTAGACTTTATCAGTTCACATCAGTCTGACCATTCTCTGTTGATCTCTCATCAACAAGTGTTTCATACACAGAACAGCATTCAGAGATGATATTCTTCAGCACAATTGTACAGAGTGGTTATCTGAGTTACTGTAGACTTTATCAGTTCAAACCAGTCTGACCATTCTCTGTTGCTCTCTCATCAACAAGTGTTTCATACACAGAACAGCATTCAGAGATGATATTCTTCAGTACAATTGTACAGAGTGGTTATCTGAGTTACTGTAGACTTTATCAGTTCAGTCTGATCATTCTCTGTTGATCTCTCATCAACAAGTGTTTGATACACAGAATAGCATTCAGAGATGATATTCATCAGCACAATTGTACAAAGTGTTTATCTGAGTTACTGTAGACTTTATCAGTTCATACAGTCTGATCATTCTCTGTTGATCTCTCATCAACAAGTGTTTCATACACAGAACAGCATTCAGAGATGATATTCATCAGTACAATTGTACAGAGTGGTTATCTGAGTTACTGTAGACTTTATCAGTTCGCACCAGTCTGACCATTCTCTGTTGATCTCTCATCAACAAGTGATTCATACACAGAACAGCATTCAGAGATGATATTCTTCAGCACAATTGTACAGAGTGTTTATCTGAGTTACTGTAGACTTTATCAGTTCATACAGACTGATCATTCTCTGTTGATCTCTCATCAACAAGTGTTTCATACACAGAACAGCATTCAGAGATGATAATCATCAGCACAATTGTACAGAGTGGTTATCTGAGTTACTGTAGACTTTATCAGTTCACACCAGTCTGACCATTCTCTGTTGATCTCTCATCAACAAGTGTTTCATACACAGAACAGCATTCAGAGATGATATTCATCAACACAATTGTACAGAGTGCTTATCTGAGTTACTGTAGACTTTATCAGTCCAAACCAGTCTGACCATTCTCTGTTGCTCTCTCATCAACAAGTGTTTCATACACAGAACAGCATTCAGAGATGATATTCTTCAGTACAATTGTACAGAGTGGTTATCTGAGTTACTGTAGACTTTATCAGTTCACACCAGTCTGTCCATTCTCTGTTGATCTCTCATCAACAAGTGTTTCATACACAGAACAGCATTCACAGATGATATTCTTCAACACAATTGTACAGAGTGGTTATCTGAGTTACTGTAGACTTTATCAGTTCACACCAGTCTGACCATTCTCTGTTAATGTCTCATCAACAAGTGTTTCATACACAGAACAGAATTCAGAGATGATATTCATCAACACAATTGTACAGAGTGGTTATCTGAGTTACTGTAGACTTTATCAGTTCACATCAGTCTGACCATTCTCTGTTGATCTCTCATCAACAAGTGTTTCATACACAGAACAGCATTCAGAGATGATATTCTTCAGTACAATTGTACAGAGTGGTTATCTGAGTTACTGTAGACTTTATCAGTTCAGTCTGATCATTCTCTGTTGATCTCTCATCAACAAGTGTTTGATACACAGAATAGCATTCAGAGATGATATTCATCAGCACAATTGTACAAAGTGTTTATCTGAGTTACTGTAGACTTTATCAGTTCATACAGTCTGATCATTCTCTGTTGATCTCTCATCAACAAGTGTTTCATACACAGAACAGCATTCAGAGATGATATTCATCAGTACAATTGTACAGAGTGGTTATCTGAGTTACTGTAGACTTTATCAGTTCGCACCAGTCTGACCATTCTCTGTTGATCTCTCATCAACAAGTGATTCATACACAGAACAGCATTCAGAGATGATATTCTTCAGCACAATTGTACAGAGTGTTTATCTGAGTTACTGTAGACTTTATCAGTTCATACAGACTGATCATTCTCTGTTGATCTCTCATCAACAAGTGTTTCATACACAGAACAGCATTCAGAGATGATAATCATCAGCACAATTGTACAGAGTGGTTATCTGAGTTACTGTAGACTTTATCAGTTCACACCAGTCTGACCATTCTCTGTTGATCTCTCATCAACAAGTGTTTCATACACAGAACAGCATTCAGAGATGATATTCATCAACACAATTGTACAGAGTGGTTATCTGAGTTACTGTAGACTTTATTTGTTCACACCATTCTGACCATTCTCTGTTGATCTCTCATCAACAAGTGTTTCATACACAGAACAGCATTCAGAGATGATATTCTTCAGCACAATTGTACAGAGTGCTTATCTGAGTTACTGTAGACTTTATCAGTCCAAACCAGTCTGACCATTCTCTGTTGCTCTCTCATCAACAAGTGTTTCATACACAGAACAGCATTCAGAGATGATATTCTTCAGTACAATTGTACAGAGTGGTTATCTGAGTTACTGTAGACTTTATCAGTTCACACCAGTCTGTCCATTCTCTGTTGATCTCTCATCAACAAGTGTTTCATACACAGAACAGCATTCACAGATGATATTCTTCAACACAATTGTACAGAGTGGTTATCTGAGTTACTGTAGACTTTATCAGTTCACACCAGTCTGACCATTCTCTGTTAATGTCTCATCAACAAGTGTTTCATACACAGAACAGAATTCAGAGATGATATTCATCAACACAATTGTACAGAGTGGTTATCTGAGTTACTGTAGACTTTATCAGTTCACATCAGTCTGACCATTCTCTGTTGATCTCTCATCAACAAGTGTTTCATACACAGAACAGCATTCAGAGATGATATTCTTCAGCACAATTGTACAGAGTGTTTATCTGATTTACTGTAGACTTTATCAGTTCATACAGACTGATCATTCTCTGTTGATCTCTCATCAACAAGTGTTTCATACACAGAACAGCATTCAGAGATGATATTCATCAGCACAATTGTACAGAGTGGTTATCTGAGTTACTGTAGACTTTATCAGTTCACACCAGTCTGACCATTCTCTGTTGATCTCTCATCAACAAGTGTTTCATACACAGAACAGAATTCAGAGATGATATTCATCAACACAATTGTACAGAGTGGTTATCTGAGTTACTGTAGACTTTATCAGTTCACATCAGTCTGACCATTCTCTGTTGATCTCTCATCAACAAGTGTTTCATACACAGAACAGCATTCAGAGATGATATTCTTCAGCACAATTGTACAGAGTGGTTATCTGAGTTACTGTAGACTTTATCAGTTCAAACCAGTCTGACCATTCTCTGTTGCTCTCTCATCAACAAGTGTTTCATACACAGAACAGCATTCAGAGATGATATTCTTCAGTACAATTGTACAGAGTGGTTATCTGAGTTACTGTAGACTTTATCAGTTCAGTCTGACCATTCTCTGTTGATCTCTCATCAACAAGTGTTTGATACACAGAATAGCATTCAGAGATGATATTCATCAGCACAATTGTACAAAGTGTTTATCTGAGTTACTGTAGACTTTATCAGTTCATACAGTCTGATCATTCTCTGTTGATCTCTCATCAACAAGTGTTTCATACACAGAACAGCATTCAGAGATGATATTCATCAGTACAATTGTACAGAGTGGTTATCTGAGTTACTGTAGACTTTATCAGTTCATACAGACTGATCATTCTCTGTTGATCTCTCATCAACAAGTGTTTCATACACAGAACAGCATTCAGAGATGATATTCATCAGCACAATTGTACAGAGTGGTTATCTGAGTTACTGTAGACTTTATCAGTTCACACCAGTCTGACCATTCTCTGTTGATCTCTCATCAACAAGTGTTTCATACACAGAACAGAATTCAGAGATGATATTCATCAACACAATTGTACAGAGTGGTTATCTGAGTTACTGTAGACTTTATTTGTTCACACCATTCTGACCATTCTCTGTTGATCTCTCATCAACAAGTGTTTCATACACAGAACAGCATTCAGAGATGATATTCTTCAGCACAATTGTACAGAGTGGTTATCTGAGTTACTGTAGACTTTATCAGTCCAAACCAGTCTGACCATTCTCTGTTGCTCTCTCATCAACAAGTGTTTCATACACAGAACAGCATTCAGAGATGATATTCTTCAGTACAATTGTACAGAGTGGTTATCTGAGTTACTGTAGACTTTATCAGTTCAGTCTGATCATTCTCTGTTGATCTCTCATCAACAGGTGTTTCATACACAGAACAGCATTCAGAGATGATATTCTTCAACACAATTGGACAGAGTGGTTATCTGAGTTACTGTAGACTTTATCAGTTCACACCAGTCTGTCCATTCTCTGTTGATCTCTCATCAACAAGTGTTTCATACACAGAACAGCATTCACAGATGATATTCTTCAACACAATTGTACAGAGTGGTTATCTGAGTTACTGTAGACTTTATCAGTTCGCACCAGTCTGACCATTCTCTGTTGATCTCTCATCAACAAGTGTTTCATACACAGAACAGCATTCAGAGATGATATTCTTCAGCACAATTGTACAGAGTGTTTATCTGAGTTACTGTAGACTTTATCAGTTCATACAGACTGATCATTCTCTGTTGATCTCTCATCAACAAGTGTTTCATACACAGAACAGCATTCAGAGATGATATTCATCAGCACAATTGTACAGAGTGGTTATCTGAGTTACTGTAGACTTTATCAGTTCACACCAGTCTGACCATTCTCTGTTGATCTCTCATCAACAAGTGTTTCATACACAGAACAGAATTCAGAGATGATATTCATCAACACAATTGTACAGAGTGGTTATCTGAGTTACTGTAGACTTTATCAGTTCACATCAGTCTGACCATTCTCTGTTGATCTCTCATCAACAAGTGTTTCATACACAGAACAGCATTCAGAGATGATATTCTTCAGCACAATTGTACAGAGTGGTTATCTGAGTTACTGTAGACTTTATCAGTTCAAACCAGTCTGACCATTCTCTGTTGCTCTCTCATCAACAAGTGTTTCATACACAGAACAGCATTCAGAGATGATATTCTTCAGTACAATTGTACAGAGTGGTTATCTGAGTTACTGTAGACTTTATCAGTTCAGTCTGATCATTCTCTGTTGATCTCTCATCAACAAGTGTTTGATACACAGAATAGCATTCAGATATGATATTCATCAGCACAATTGTACAAAGTGTTTATCTGAGTTACTGTAGACTTTATCAGTTCATACAGTCTGATCATTCTCTGTTGATCTCTCATCAACAAGTGTTTCATACACAGAACAGCATTCAGAGATGATATTCATCAGTACAATTGTACAGAGTGGTTATCTGAGTTACTGTAGACTTTATCAGTTCGCACCAGTGTGACCATTCTCTGTTGATCTCTCATCAACAAGTGATTCATACACAGAACAGCATTCAGAGATGATATTCTTCAGCACAATTGTACAGAGTGTTTATCTGAGTTACTGTAGACTTTATCAGTTCATACAGTCTGATCATTCTCTGTTGATCTCTCATCAACAAGTGTTTCATACACAGAACAGCATTCAGAGATGATATTCATCAGCACAATTGTACAGAGTGGTTATCTGAGTTACTGTAGACTTTATCAGTTCACACCAGTCTGACCATTCTCTGTTGATCTCTCATCAACAAGTGTTTCATACACAGAACAGCATTCAGAGATGATATTCATCAACACAATTGTACAGAGTGGTTATCTGAGTTACTGTAGACTTTATTTGTTCACACCATTCTGACCATTCTCTGTTGATCTCTCATCAACAAGTGTTTCATACACAGAACAGCATTCAGAGATGATATTCTTCAGCACAATTGTACAGAGTGGTTATCTGAGTTACTGTAGACTTTATCAGTCCAAACCAGTCTGACTATTCTCTGTTGCTCTCTCATCAACAAGTGTTTCATACACAGAACAGCATTCAGAGATGATATTCTTCAGTACAATTGTACAGAGTGGTTATCTGAGTTACTGTAGACTTTATCAGTTCAGTCTGATCATTCTCTGTTGATCTCTCATCAACAGGTGTTTCATACACAGAACAGCATTCAGAGATGATATTCTTCAACACAATTGGACAGAGTGGTTATCTGAGTTACTGTAGACTTTATCAGTTCACACCAGTCTGTCCATTCTCTGTTGATCTCTCATCAACAAGTGTTTCATACACAGAACAGCATTCACAGATGATATTCTTCAACACAATTGTACAGAGTGGTTATCTGAGTTACTGTAGACTTTATCAGTTCACACCAGTCTGACCATTCTCTGTTAATGTCTCATCAACAAGTGTTTCATACACTGAACAGCATTCAGAGATGATATTCTTCAGCACAATTGTACAGAGTGTTTATCTGAATTACTGTAGACTTTATCAGTTCAAACCAGTCTGTTCATTCTCTGTTGATCTCTCATCAACAAGTGTTTGATACACAGAACAGCATTCAGAGATGATATTCATCAGTACAATTGTACAGAGTGGTTATCTGAGTTACTGTAGACTTTATCAGTTCGCACCAGTCTGACCATTCTCTGTTGATCTCTCATCAACAAGTGTTTCATACACAGAACAGCATTCAGAGATGATATTCTTCAGCACAATTGTACAGAGTGTTTATCTGAGTTACTGTAGACTTTATCAGTTCATACAGACTGATCATTCTCTGTTGATCTCTCATCAACAAGTGTTTCATACACAGAACAGCATTCAGAGATGATATTCATCAGCACAATTGTACAGAGTGGTTATCTGAGTTACTGTAGACTTTATCAGTTCACACCAGTCTGACCATTCTCTGTTGATCTCTCATCAACAAGTGTTTCATACACAGAACAGAATTCAGAGATGATATTCATCAACACAATTGTACAGAGTGGTTATCTGAGTTACTGTAGACTTTATCAGTTCACATCAGTCTGACCATTCTCTGTTGATCTCTCATCAACAAGTGTTTCATACACAGAACAGCATTCAGAGATGATATTCTTCAGCACAATTGTACAGAGTGGTTATCTGAGTTACTGTAGACTTTATCAGTTCAAACCAGTCTGACCATTCTCTGTTGCTCTCTCATCAACAAGTGTTTCATACACAGAACAGCATTCAGAGATGATATTCTTCAGTACAATTGTACAGAGTGGTTATCTGAGTTACTGTAGACTTTATCAGTTCACACCAGTCTGACCATTCTCTGTTGATCTCTCATCAACAAGTGTTTCATACACAGAACAGCATTCAGAGATGATATTCATCAACACAATTGTACAGAGTGGTTATCTGAGTTACTGTAGACTTTATCAGTTCAAACTAGTCTGACCATTCTCTGTTGCTCTCTCATCAACAAGTGTTTCATACACAGAACAGCATTCAGAGATGATATTCTTCAGTACAATTGTACAGAGTGGTTATCTGAGTTACTGTAGACTTTATCAGTTCAGTCTGATCATTCTCTGTTGATCTCTCATCAACAAGTGTTTCATACACAGAACAGCATTCAGAGATGATATTCTTCAACACAATTGTACAGAGAGGTTATCTGAGTTACTGTAGACTTTATTTGTTCACACCATTATGACCATTCTCTGTTGATCTCTCATCAACAAGTGTTTCATACACAGTTTAACATTCAGAGATGATATTCTTCAGCACAATTGTACAGAGTGGTTATCTGAGTTACTGTAGACTTTATCAGTTCAAACCAGTCTGACCATTCTCTGTTGCTCTCTCATCAACAAGTGTTTCATACACAGAACAGCATTCAGAGATGATATTCTTCAGCACATTTGTACAGAGTGTTTATCTGAGTTACTGTAGACTTTATCAGTTCATACAGTCTGATCATTCTCTGTTGATCTCTCATCAACAAGTGTTTCATACACAGAACAGCATTCAGAGATGATATTCATCAGCACAATTGTACAGAGTGGTTATGTGAGTTACTGTAGACTTTATCAGTTCACACCAGTCTGACCATTCTCTGTTGATCTCTCATCAACAAGTGTTTCATACACAGAACAGCATTCAGAGATGATATTCATCAACACAATTGTACAGAGTGGTTATCTGAGTTACTGTAGACTTTATCAGTTCACACCAGTCTGACCATTCTCTGTTGATCTCTCATCAACAAGTGTTTCATACACAGAACAGCATTCAGAGATGATATTCTTCAGCACAATTGTACAGAGTGGTTATCTGAGTTAATGTAGACTTTATCAGTTCAAACCAGTCTGACCATTCTCTGTTGCTCTCTCATCAACAAGTGTTTCATACACAGAAGAGCATTCAGAGATGATATTCTTCAGTACAATTGTACAGAGTGGTTATCTGAGTTACTGTAGACTTTATCAGTTCAGTCTGATCATTCTCTGTTGATCTCTCATCAACAGGTGTTTCATACACAGAACAGCATTCAGAGATGATATTCATCAACACAATTGTACAGAGTGGTTATCTGAGTTACTGTAGACTTTATCAGTTCACATCAGTCTGACCATTCTCTGTTGATCTCTCATCAACAAGTGTTTCATACACAGAACAGCATTCAGAGATGATATTCTTCAGCACAATTGTACAGAGTGGTTATCTGAGTTACTGTAGACTTTATCAGTTCAAACCAGTCTGACCATTCTCTGTTGCTCTCTCATCAACAAGTGTTTCATACACAGAACAGCATTCAGAGATGATATTCTTCAGTACAATTGTACAGAGTGGTTATCTGAGTTACTGTAGACTTTATCAGTTCACACCAGTCTGACCATTCTCTGTTGATCTCTCATCAACAAGTGTTTCATACACAGAACAGCATTCAGAGATGATATTCATCAACACAATTGTACAGAGTGGTTATCTGAGTTACTGTAGACTTTATCAGTTCAAACTAGTCTGACCATTCTCTGTTGCTCTCTCATCAACAAGTGTTTCATACACAGAACAGCATTCAGAGATGATATTCTTCAGTACAATTGTACAGAGTGGTTATCTGAGTTACTGTAGACTTTATCAGTTCAGTCTGATCATTCTCTGTTGATCTCTCATCAACAAGTGTTTCATACACAGAACAGCATTCAGAGATGATATTCTTCAACACAATTGTACAGAGAGGTTATCTGAGTTACTGTAGACTTTATTTGTTCACACCATTATGACCATTCTCTGTTGATCTCTCATCAACAAGTGTTTCATACACAGTTTAACATTCAGAGATGATATTCTTCAGCACAATTGTACAGAGTGGTTATCTGAGTTACTGTAGACTTTATCAGTTCAAACCAGTCTGACCATTCTCTGTTGCTCTCTCATCAACAAGTGTTTCATACACAGAACAGCATTCAGAGATGATATTCTTCAGCACATTTGTACAGAGTGTTTATCTGAGTTACTGTAGACTTTATCAGTTCATACAGTCTGATCATTCTCTGTTGATCTCTCATCAACAAGTGTTTCATACACAGAACAGCATTCAGAGATGATATTCATCAGCACAATTGTACAGAGTGGTTATGTGAGTTACTGTAGACTTTATCAGTTCACACCAGTCTGACCATTCTCTGTTGATCTCTCATCAACAAGTGTTTCATACACAGAACAGCATTCAGAGATGATATTCATCAACACAATTGTACAGAGTGGTTATCTGAGTTACTGTAGACTTTATCAGTTCACACCAGTCTGACCATTCTCTGTTGATCTCTCATCAACAAGTGTTTCATACACAGAACAGCATTCAGAGATGATATTCTTCAGCACAATTGTACAGAGTGGTTATCTGAGTTAATGTAGACTTTATCAGTTCAAACCAGTCTGACCATTCTCTGTTGCTCTCTCATCAACAAGTGTTTCATACACAGAAGAGCATTCAGAGATGATATTCTTCAGTACAATTGTACAGAGTGGTTATCTGAGTTACTGTAGACTTTATCAGTTCAGTCTGATCATTCTCTGTTGATCTCTCATCAACAGGTGTTTCATACACAGAACAGCATTCAGAGATGATATTCATCAACACAATTGTACAGAGTGGTTATCTGAGTTACTGTAGACTTTATCAGTTCACACCAGTCTGATCATTCTCTGCTGATCTCTCATCAACAAGTGTTTCATACACAGAATAGCATTCAGATATGATATTCTTCAGTACAATTGTACAGAGTGGTTATCTGAGTTACTGTAGACTTTATCAGTTCACACCAGTCTGACCATTCTCTGTTGATCTCTCTCATCAACAAGTATTTCATACACAGAACAGCATTCAGAGATGATATTCTTCAGTACAATTGTACAGAGTGGTTATCTGAGTTACTGTAGACTTTATCAGTTCACACCAGTCTGATCATTCTCTGTTGATCTCTCATCAACAAGTGTTTCATACACAGAACAGCATTCAGAGATGATATTCTTCAGTACAATTGTACAGAGTGGTTATCTGAGTTACTGTAGACTTTATCAGTTCAGTCTGATCATTCTCTGTTGATCTCTCATCAACAAGTGTTTCATACACAGAACAGCATTCAGAGATGATATTCATCAGCACAATTGTACAGAGTGGTTATGTGAGTTACTGTAGACTTTATCAGTTCACACCAGTCTGACCATTCTCTGTTGATCTCTCATCAACAAGTGTTTCATACACAGAATAGCATTCAGATATGATATTCTTCAGTACAATTGTACAGAGTGGTTATCTGAGTTACTGTAGACTTTACCAGTTCACACCAGTCTGACCATTCTCTGTTGATCTCTCTCATCAACAAGTATTTCATACACAGAACAGCATTCAGAGATGATATTCTTCAGTACAATTGTACAGAGTGGTTATCTGAGTTACTGTAGACTTTATCAGTTCACACCAGTCTGATCATTCTCTGTTGATCTCTCATTAACAAGTGTTTCATTCACAGAACAGCATTCAGAGATGATATTCTTCAACACAATTGTACAGAGAGGTTATCTGAGTTACTGTAGACTTTATTTGTTCACACCATTCTGACCATTCTCTGTTGATCTCTCATCAACAAGTGTTTCATACACAGAACAGCATTCAGAGATGATATTCTTCAGCACAATTGTACAGAGTGGTTATCTGAGTTACTGTAGACTTTATCAGTCCAAACCAGTCTGACCATTCACTGTTGCTCTCTCATCAACAAGTGTTTCATACACAGAACAGCATTCAGAGATGATATTCTTCAGTACAATTGTACAGAGTGGTTATCTGAGTTACTGTAGACTTTATCAGTTCAGTCTGATCATTCTCTGTTGATCTCTCATCAACAGGTGTTTCATACACAGAACAGCATTCAGAGATGATATTCTTCAACACAATTGGACAGAGTGGTTATCTGAGTTACTGTAGACTTTATCAGTTCACACCAGTCTGTCCATTCTCTGTTGATCTCTCATCAACAAGTGTTTCATACACAGAACAGCATTCACAGATGATATTCTTCAACACAATTGTACAGAGTGTTTATCTGAATTACTGTAGACTTTATCAGTTCAAACCAGTCTGTTCATTCTCTGTTGATCTCTCATCAACAAGTGTTTGATACACAGAACAGCATTCAGAGATGATATTCATCAGTACAATTGTACAGAGTGGTTATCTGAGTTACTGTAGACTTTATCAGTTCGCACCAGTCTGACCATTCTCTGTTGATCTCTCATCAACAAGTGTTTCATACACAGAACAGCATTCAGAGATGATATTCTTCAGCACAATTGTACAGAGTGTTTATCTGAGTTACTGTAGACTTTATCAGTTCATACAGACTGATCATTCTCTGTTGATCTCTCATCAACAAGTGTTTCATACACAGAACAGCATTCAGAGATGATATTCATCAGCACAATTGTACAGAGTGGTTATCTGAGTTACTGTAGACTTTATCAGTTCACACCAGTCTGACCATTCTCTGTTGATCTCTCATCAACAAGTGTTTCATACACAGAACAGAATTCAGAGATGATATTCATCAACACAATTGTACAGAGTGGTTATCTGAGTTACTGTAGACTTTATCAGTTCACATCAGTCTGACCATTCTCTGTTGATCTCTCATCAACAAGTGTTTCATACACATAACAGCATTCAGAGATGATATTCTTCAGCACAATTGTACAGAGTGGTTATCTGAGTTACTGTAGACTTTATCAGTTCAAACCAGTCTGACCATTCTCTGTTGCTCTCTCATCAACAAGTGTTTCATACACAGAACAGCATTCAGAGATGATATTCTTCAGTACAATTGTACAGAGTGGTTATCTGAGTTACTGTAGACTTTATCAGTTCAGTCTGATCATTCTCTGTTGATCTCTCATCAACAAGTGTTTGATACACAGAACAGCATTCAGAGATGATATTCATCAGCACAATTGTACAAAGTGTTTATCTGAGTTACTGTAGACTTTATCAGTTCATACAGTCTGATCATTCTCTGTTGATCTCTCATCAACAAGTGTTTCATACACAGAACAGCATTCAAAGATGATATTCATCAGTACAATTGTACAGAGTGGTTATCTGAGTAACTGTAGACTTTATCAGTTCGCACCAGTCTGACCATTCTCTGTTGATCTCTCATCAACAAGTGATTCATACACAGAACAGCATTCAGAGATGATATTCTTCAGCACAATTGTACAGAGTGTTTATCTGAGTTACTGTAGACTTTATCAGTTCATACAGACTGATCATTCTCTGTTGATCTCTCATCAACAAGTGTTTCATACACAGAACAGCATTCAGAGATGATATTCATCAGCACAATTGTACAGAGTGGTTATCTGAGTTACTGTAGACTTTATCAGTTCACACCAGTCTGACCATTCTCTGTTGATCTCTCATCAACAAGTGTTTCATACACAGAACAGCATTCAGAGATGATATTCTTCAACACAATTGTACAGAGAGGTTATCTGAGTTACTGTAGACTTTATTTGTTCACACCATTCTGACCATTCTCTGTTGATCTCTCATCAACAAGTGTTTCATACACAGAACAGCATTCAGAGATGATATTCTTCAGCACAATTGTACAGAGTGGTTATCTGAGTTACTGTAGACTTTATCAGTCCAAACCAGTCTGACCATTCACTGTTGCTCTCTCATCAACAAGTGTTTCATACACAGAACAGCATTCAGAGATGATATTCTTCAGTACAATTGTACAGAGTGGTTATCTGAGTTACTGTAGACTTTATCAGTTCAGTCTGATCATTCTCTGTTGATCTCTCATCAACAGGTGTTTCATACACAGAACAGCATTCAGAGATGATATTCTTCAACACAATTGGACAGAGTGGTTATCTGAGTTACTGTAGACTTTATCAGTTCACACCAGTCTGTCCATTCTCTGTTGATCTCTCATCAACAAGTGTTTCATACACAGAACAGCATTCACAGATGATATTCTTCAACACAATTGTACAGAGTGTTTATCTGAATTACTGTAGACTTTATCAGTTCAAACCAGTCTGTTCATTCTCTGTTGATCTCTCATCAACAAGTGTTTGATACACAGAACAGCATTCAGAGATGATATTCATCAGTACAATTGTACAGAGTGGTTATCTGAGTTACTGTAGACTTTATCAGTTCGCACCAGTCTGACCATTCTCTGTTGATCTCTCATCAACAAGTGTTTCATACACAGAACAGCATTCAGAGATGATATTCTTCAGCACAATTGTACAGAGTGTTTATCTGAGTTACTGTAGACTTTATCAGTTCATACAGACTGATCATTCTCTGTTGATCTCTCATCAACAAGTGTTTCATACACAGAACAGCATTCAGAGATGATATTCATCAGCACAATTGTACAGAGTGGTTATCTGAGTTACTGTAGACTTTATCAGTTCACACCAGTCTGACCATTCTCTGTTGATCTCTCATCAACAAGTGTTTCATACACAGAACAGAATTCAGAGATGATATTCATCAACACAATTGTACAGAGTGGTTATCTGAGTTACTGTAGACTTTATCAGTTCACATCAGTCTGACCATTCTCTGTTGATCTCTCATCAACAAGTGTTTCATACACATAACAGCATTCAGAGATGATATTCTTCAGCACAATTGTACAGAGTGGTTATCTGAGTTACTGTAGACTTTATCAGTTCAAACCAGTCTGACCATTCTCTGTTGCTCTCTCATCAACAAGTGTTTCATACACAGAACAGCATTCAGAGATGATATTCTTCAGTACAATTGTACAGAGTGGTTATCTGAGTTACTGTAGACTTTATCAGTTCAGTCTGATCATTCTCTGTTGATCTCTCATCAACAAGTGTTTGATACACAGAACAGCATTCAGAGATGATATTCATCAGCACAATTGTACAAAGTGTTTATCTGAGTTACTGTAGACTTTATCAGTTCATACAGTCTGATCATTCTCTGTTGATCTCTCATCAACAAGTGTTTCATACACAGAACAGCATTCAAAGATGATATTCATCAGTACAATTGTACAGAGTGGTTATCTGAGTAACTGTAGACTTTATCAGTTCGCACCAGTCTGACCATTCTCTGTTGATCTCTCATCAACAAGTGATTCATACACAGAACAGCATTCAGAGATGATATTCTTCAGCACAATTGTACAGAGTGTTTATCTGAGTTACTGTAGACTTTATCAGTTCATACAGACTGATCATTCTCTGTTGATCTCTCATCAACAAGTGTTTCATACACAGAACAGCATTCAGAGATGATATTCATCAGCACAATTGTACAGAGTGGTTATCTGAGTTACTGTAGACTTTATCAGTTCACACCAGTCTGACCATTCTCTGTTGATCTCTCATCAACAAGTGTTTCATACACAGAACAGCATTCAGAGATGATATTCATCAACACAATTGTACAGAGTGGTTATCTGAGTTACTGTAGACTTTATCAGTCCAAACCAGTCTGACCATTCTCTGTTGCTCTCTCATCAACAAGTGTTTCATACACAGAACAGCATTCAGAGATGATATTCTTCAGTACAATTGTACAGAGTGGTTATCTGAGTTACTGTAGACTTTATCAGTTCACACCAGTCTGATCATTCTCTGTTGATCTCTCATCAACAAGTGTTTCATACACAGAACAGCATTCAGAGATGATATTCTTCAACACAATTGTACAGAGTGGTTATCTGAGTTACTGTAGACTTTATCAGTTCACACCAGTCTGTTCATTCTCTGTTGATCTCTCATCAACAAGTTTTTCATACACAGAACAGCATTCAGAGATTATATTCTTCAGCACAATTGTACAGAGTGGTTATCTGAGTTACTGTAGACTTTATCAGTTCACACCAGTCTGATCATTCTCTGTTGATCTCTCATCAACAAGTGTTTCATACACAGAACAGCATTCAGAGATGATATTCTTCAACACAATTGTACAGAGTGGTTATCTGAGTTACTGTAGACTTTATCAGTTCACACCAGTCTGTTCATTCTCTGTTGATCTCTCATCAACAAGTTTTTCATACACAGAACAGCATTCAGAGATTATATTCTTCAGCACAATTGTACAGAGTGTTTATCTGAGTTACTGTAGACTTTATCAGTTCAAACCAGTCTGTTCATTCTCTGTTGATCTCTCATCAACAAGTGTTTGATACACAGAACAGCATTCAGAGATGATATTCATCAGCACAATTGTACAGAGTGTTTATCTGAGTTACTGTAGATTTTATCAGTTCATACAGTCTGATCATTCTCTGTTGATCTCTCATCAACAAGTGTTTCATACACAGAACAGGGTTCAGAGATGATATTCATCAGTACAATTGTACAGAGTGGTTATCTGAGTTACTGTAGACTTTATCAGTTCACACCAGTCTGTCCATTCTCTGTTGATTTCTCATCAACAAGTGTTTCATACACAGAACAGCATTCAGAGATGATATTCTTCAGCACAATTGTACAGAGTGGTTATCTGAGTTACTGTAGACTTTATCAGTTCAAACCAGTCTGACCATTCTCTGTTGCTCTCTCATCAACAAGTGTTTCATACACAGAACAGCATTCAGAGATGATATTCTTCAGCACAATTGTACAGAGTGGTTATGTGAGTTACTGTAGACTTTATCAGTTCACACCAGTCTGACCATTCTCTGTTGATCTCTCATCAACAAGTGTTTCATACACAGAATAGCATTCAGATATGATATTCTTCAGTACAATTGTACAGAGTGGTTATCTGAGTTACTGTAGACTTTACCAGTTCACACCAGTCTGACCATTCTCTGTTGATCTCTCTCATCAACAAGTATTTCATACACAGAACAGCATTCAGAGATGATATTCTTCAGTACAATTGTACAGAGTGGTTATCTGAGTTACTGTAGACTTTATCAGTTCACACCAGTCTGATCATTCTCTGTTGATCTCTCATTAACAAGTGTTTCATTCACAGAACAGCATTCAGAGATGATATTCTTCAACACAATTGTACAGAGAGGTTATCTGAGTTACTGTAGACTTTATTTGTTCACACCATTCTGACCATTCTCTGTTGATCTCTCATCAACAAGTGTTTCATACACAGAACAGCATTCAGAGATGATATTCTTCAGCACAATTGTACAGAGTGGTTATCTGAGTTACTGTAGACTTTATCAGTCCAAACCAGTCTGACCATTCTCTGTTGCTCTCTCATCAACAAGTGTTTCATACACAGAACAGCATTCAGAGATGATATTCTTCAGTACAATTGTACAGAGTGGTTATCTGAGTTACTGTAGACTTTATCAGTTCAGTCTGATCATTCTCTGTTGATCTCTCATCAACAGGTGTTTCATACACAGAACAGCATTCAGAGATGATATTCTTCAACACAATTGGACAGAGTGGTTATCTGAGTTACTGTAGACTTTATCAGTTCACACCAGTCTGTCCATTCTCTGTTGATCTCTCATCAACAAGTGTTTGATACACAGAACAGCATTCAGAGATGATATTCATCAGTACAATTGTACAGAGTGGTTATCTGAGTTACTGTAGACTTTATCAGTTCGCACCAGTCTGACCATTCTCTGTTGATCTCTCATCAACAAGTGTTTCATACACAGAACAGCATTCAGAGATGATATTCTTCATCACAGTTGTACAGAGTGTTTATCTGAGTTACTGTAGACTTTATCAGTTCATACAGACTGATCATTCTCTGTTGATCTCTCATCAACAAGTGTTTCATACACAGAACAGCATTCAGAGATGATATTCATCAGCACAATTGTACAGAGTGGTTATCTGAGTTACTGTAGACTTTATCAGTTCACACCAGTCTGACCATTCTCTGTTGATCTCTCATCAACAAGTGTTTCATACACAGAACAGAATTCAGAGATGATATTCATCAACACAATTGTACAGAGTGGTTATCTGAGTTACTGTAGACTTTATCAGTTCACATCAGTCTGACCATTCTCTGTTGATCTCTCATCAACAAGTGTTTCATACACAGAACAGCATTCAGAGATGATATTCTTCAGCACAATTGTACAGAGTGGTTATCTGAGTTACTGTAGACTTTATCAGTTCAAACCAGTCTGACCATTCTCTGTTGCTCTCTCATCAACAAGTGTTTCATACACAGAACAGCATTCAGAGATGATATTCTTCAGTACAATTGTACAGAGTGGTTATCTGAGTTACTGTAGACTTTATCAGTTCAGTCTGATCATTCTCTGTTGATCTCTCATCAACAAGTGTTTGATACACAGAATAGCATTCAGAGATGATATTCATCAGCACAATTGTACAAAGTGTTTATCTGAGTTACTGTAGACTTTATCAGTTCATACAGTCTGATCATTCTCTGTTGATCTCTCATCAACAAGTGTTTCATACACAGAACAGCATTCAGAGATGATATTCATCAGTACAATTGTACAGAGTGGTTATCTGAGTTACTGTAGACTTTATCAGTTCGCACCAGTCTGACCATTCTCTGTTGATCTCTCATCAACAAGTGATTCATACACAGAACAGCATTCAGAGATGATATTCTTCAGCACAATTGTACAGAGTGTTTATCTGAGTTACTGTAGACTTTATCAGTTCATACAGACTGATCATTCTCTGTTGATCTCTCATCAACAAGTGTTTCATACACAGAACAGCATTCAGAGATGATAATCATCAGCACAATTGTACAGAGTGGTTATCTGAGTTACTGTAGACTTTATCAGTTCACACCAGTCTGACCATTCTCTGTTGATCTCTCATCAACAAGTGTTTCATACACAGAACAGCATTCAGAGATGATATTCATCAACACAATTGTACAGAGTGCTTATCTGAGTTACTGTAGACTTTATCAGTCCAAACCAGTCTGACCATTCTCTGTTGCTCTCTCATCAACAAGTGTTTCATACACAGAACAGCATTCAGAGATGATATTCTTCAGTACAATTGTACAGAGTGGTTATCTGAGTTACTGTAGACTTTATCAGTTCACACCAGTCTGTCCATTCTCTGTTGATCTCTCATCAACAAGTGTTTCATACACAGAACAGCATTCACAGATGATATTCTTCAACACAATTGTACAGAGTGGTTATCTGAGTTACTGTAGACTTTATCAGTTCACACCAGTCTGACCATTCTCTGTTAATGTCTCATCAACAAGTGTTTCATACACAGAACAGAATTCAGAGATGATATTCATCAACACAATTGTACAGAGTGGTTATCTGAGTTACTGTAGACTTTATCAGTTCACATCAGTCTGACCATTCTCTGTTGATCTCTCATCAACAAGTGTTTCATACACAGAACAGCATTCAGAGATGATATTCTTCAGTACAATTGTACAGAGTGGTTATCTGAGTTACTGTAGACTTTATCAGTTCAGTCTGATCATTCTCTGTTGATCTCTCATCAACAAGTGTTTGATACACAGAATAGCATTCAGAGATGATATTCATCAGCACAATTGTACAAAGTGTTTATCTGAGTTACTGTAGACTTTATCAGTTCATACAGTCTGATCATTCTCTGTTGATCTCTCATCAACAAGTGTTTCATACACAGAACAGCATTCAGAGATGATATTCATCAGTACAATTGTACAGAGTGGTTATCTGAGTTACTGTAGACTTTATCAGTTCGCACCAGTCTGACCATTCTCTGTTGATCTCTCATCAACAAGTGATTCATACACAGAACAGCATTCAGAGATGATATTCTTCAGCACAATTGTACAGAGTGTTTATCTGAGTTACTGTAGACTTTATCAGTTCATACAGACTGATCATTCTCTGTTGATCTCTCATCAACAAGTGTTTCATACACAGAACAGCATTCAGAGATGATAATCATCAGCACAATTGTACAGAGTGGTTATCTGAGTTACTGTAGACTTTATCAGTTCACACCAGTCTGACCATTCTCTGTTGATCTCTCATCAACAAGTGTTTCATACACAGAACAGCATTCAGAGATGATATTCATCAACACAATTGTACAGAGTGGTTATCTGAGTTACTGTAGACTTTATTTGTTCACACCATTCTGACCATTCTCTGTTGATCTCTCATCAACAAGTGTTTCATACACAGAACAGCATTCAGAGATGATATTCTTCAGCACAATTGTACAGAGTGCTTATCTGAGTTACTGTAGACTTTATCAGTCCAAACCAGTCTGACCATTCTCTGTTGCTCTCTCATCAACAAGTGTTTCATACACAGAACAGCATTCAGAGATGATATTCTTCAGTACAATTGTACAGAGTGGTTATCTGAGTTACTGTAGACTTTATCAGTTCACACCAGTCTGTCCATTCTCTGTTGATCTCTCATCAACAAGTGTTTCATACACAGAACAGCATTCACAGATGATATTCTTCAACACAATTGTACAGAGTGGTTATCTGAGTTACTGTAGACTTTATCAGTTCACACCAGTCTGACCATTCTCTGTTAATGTCTCATCAACAAGTGTTTCATACACAGAACAGAATTCAGAGATGATATTCATCAACACAATTGTACAGAGTGGTTATCTGAGTTACTGTAGACTTTATCAGTTCACATCAGTCTGACCATTCTCTGTTGATCTCTCATCAACAAGTGTTTCATACACAGAACAGCATTCAGAGATGATATTCTTCAGCACAATTGTACAGAGTGTTTATCTGATTTACTGTAGACTTTATCAGTTCATACAGACTGATCATTCTCTGTTGATCTCTCATCAACAAGTGTTTCATACACAGAACAGCATTCAGAGATGATATTCATCAGCACAATTGTACAGAGTGGTTATCTGAGTTACTGTAGACTTTATCAGTTCACACCAGTCTGACCATTCTCTGTTGATCTCTCATCAACAAGTGTTTCATACACAGAACAGAATTCAGAGATGATATTCATCAACACAATTGTACAGAGTGGTTATCTGAGTTACTGTAGACTTTATCAGTTCACATCAGTCTGACCATTCTCTGTTGATCTCTCATCAACAAGTGTTTCATACACAGAACAGCATTCAGAGATGATATTCTTCAGCACAATTGTACAGAGTGGTTATCTGAGTTACTGTAGACTTTATCAGTTCAAACCAGTCTGACCATTCTCTGTTGCTCTCTCATCAACAAGTGTTTCATACACAGAACAGCATTCAGAGATGATATTCTTCAGTACAATTGTACAGAGTGGTTATCTGAGTTACTGTAGACTTTATCAGTTCAGTCTGACCATTCTCTGTTGATCTCTCATCAACAAGTGTTTGATACACAGAATAGCATTCAGAGATGATATTCATCAGCACAATTGTACAAAGTGTTTATCTGAGTTACTGTAGACTTTATCAGTTCATACAGTCTGATCATTCTCTGTTGATCTCTCATCAACAAGTGTTTCATACACAGAACAGCATTCAGAGATGATATTCATCAGTACAATTGTACAGAGTGGTTATCTGAGTTACTGTAGACTTTATCAGTTCATACAGACTGATCATTCTCTGTTGATCTCTCATCAACAAGTGTTTCATACACAGAACAGCATTCAGAGATGATATTCATCAGCACAATTGTACAGAGTGGTTATCTGAGTTACTGTAGACTTTATCAGTTCACACCAGTCTGACCATTCTCTGTTGATCTCTCATCAACAAGTGTTTCATACACAGAACAGAATTCAGAGATGATATTCATCAACACAATTGTACAGAGTGGTTATCTGAGTTACTGTAGACTTTATTTGTTCACACCATTCTGACCATTCTCTGTTGATCTCTCATCAACAAGTGTTTCATACACAGAACAGCATTCAGAGATGATATTCTTCAGCACAATTGTACAGAGTGGTTATCTGAGTTACTGTAGACTTTATCAGTCCAAACCAGTCTGACCATTCTCTGTTGCTCTCTCATCAACAAGTGTTTCATACACAGAACAGCATTCAGAGATGATATTCTTCAGTACAATTGTACAGAGTGGTTATCTGAGTTACTGTAGACTTTATCAGTTCAGTCTGATCATTCTCTGTTGATCTCTCATCAACAGGTGTTTCATACACAGAACAGCATTCAGAGATGATATTCTTCAACACAATTGGACAGAGTGGTTATCTGAGTTACTGTAGACTTTATCAGTTCACACCAGTCTGTCCATTCTCTGTTGATCTCTCATCAACAAGTGTTTCATACACAGAACAGCATTCACAGATGATATTCTTCAACACAATTGTACAGAGTGGTTATCTGAGTTACTGTAGACTTTATCAGTTCGCACCAGTCTGACCATTCTCTGTTGATCTCTCATCAACAAGTGTTTCATACACAGAACAGCATTCAGAGATGATATTCTTCAGCACAATTGTACAGAGTGTTTATCTGAGTTACTGTAGACTTTATCAGTTCATACAGACTGATCATTCTCTGTTGATCTCTCATCAACAAGTGTTTCATACACAGAACAGCATTCAGAGATGATATTCATCAGCACAATTGTACAGAGTGGTTATCTGAGTTACTGTAGACTTTATCAGTTCACACCAGTCTGACCATTCTCTGTTGATCTCTCATCAACAAGTGTTTCATACACAGAACAGAATTCAGAGATGATATTCATCAACACAATTGTACAGAGTGGTTATCTGAGTTACTGTAGACTTTATCAGTTCACATCAGTCTGACCATTCTCTGTTGATCTCTCATCAACAAGTGTTTCATACACAGAACAGCATTCAGAGATGATATTCTTCAGCACAATTGTACAGAGTGGTTATCTGAGTTACTGTAGACTTTATCAGTTCAAACCAGTCTGACCATTCTCTGTTGCTCTCTCATCAACAAGTGTTTCATACACAGAACAGCATTCAGAGATGATATTCTTCAGTACAATTGTACAGAGTGGTTATCTGAGTTACTGTAGACTTTATCAGTTCAGTCTGATCATTCTCTGTTGATCTCTCATCAACAAGTGTTTGATACACAGAATAGCATTCAGATATGATATTCATCAGCACAATTGTACAAAGTGTTTATCTGAGTTACTGTAGACTTTATCAGTTCATACAGTCTGATCATTCTCTGTTGATCTCTCATCAACAAGTGTTTCATACACAGAACAGCATTCAGAGATGATATTCATCAGTACAATTGTACAGAGTGGTTATCTGAGTTACTGTAGACTTTATCAGTTCGCACCAGTGTGACCATTCTCTGTTGATCTCTCATCAACAAGTGATTCATACACAGAACAGCATTCAGAGATGATATTCTTCAGCACAATTGTACAGAGTGTTTATCTGAGTTACTGTAGACTTTATCAGTTCATACAGTCTGATCATTCTCTGTTGATCTCTCATCAACAAGTGTTTCATACACAGAACAGCATTCAGAGATGATATTCATCAGCACAATTGTACAGAGTGGTTATCTGAGTTACTGTAGACTTTATCAGTTCACACCAGTCTGACCATTCTCTGTTGATCTCTCATCAACAAGTGTTTCATACACAGAACAGCATTCAGAGATGATATTCATCAACACAATTGTACAGAGTGGTTATCTGAGTTACTGTAGACTTTATTTGTTCACACCATTCTGACCATTCTCTGTTGATCTCTCATCAACAAGTGTTTCATACACAGAACAGCATTCAGAGATGATATTCTTCAGCACAATTGTACAGAGTGGTTATCTGAGTTACTGTAGACTTTATCAGTCCAAACCAGTCTGACTATTCTCTGTTGCTCTCTCATCAACAAGTGTTTCATACACAGAACAGCATTCAGAGATGATATTCTTCAGTACAATTGTACAGAGTGGTTATCTGAGTTACTGTAGACTTTATCAGTTCAGTCTGATCATTCTCTGTTGATCTCTCATCAACAGGTGTTTCATACACAGAACAGCATTCAGAGATGATATTCTTCAACACAATTGGACAGAGTGGTTATCTGAGTTACTGTAGACTTTATCAGTTCACACCAGTCTGTCCATTCTCTGTTGATCTCTCATCAACAAGTGTTTCATACACAGAACAGCATTCACAGATGATATTCTTCAACACAATTGTACAGAGTGGTTATCTGAGTTACTGTAGACTTTATCAGTTCACACCAGTCTGACCATTCTCTGTTAATGTCTCATCAACAAGTGTTTCATACACTGAACAGCATTCAGAGATGATATTCTTCAGCACAATTGTACAGAGTGTTTATCTGAATTACTGTAGACTTTATCAGTTCAAACCAGTCTGTTCATTCTCTGTTGATCTCTCATCAACAAGTGTTTGATACACAGAACAGCATTCAGAGATGATATTCATCAGTACAATTGTACAGAGTGGTTATCTGAGTTACTGTAGACTTTATCAGTTCGCACCAGTCTGACCATTCTCTGTTGATCTCTCATCAACAAGTGTTTCATACACAGAACAGCATTCAGAGATGATATTCTTCAGCACAATTGTACAGAGTGTTTATCTGAGTTACTGTAGACTTTATCAGTTCATACAGACTGATCATTCTCTGTTGATCTCTCATCAACAAGTGTTTCATACACAGAACAGCATTCAGAGATGATATTCATCAGCACAATTGTACAGAGTGGTTATCTGAGTTACTGTAGACTTTATCAGTTCACACCAGTCTGACCATTCTCTGTTGATCTCTCATCAACAAGTGTTTCATACACAGAACAGAATTCAGAGATGATATTCATCAACACAATTGTACAGAGTGGTTATCTGAGTTACTGTAGACTTTATCAGTTCACATCAGTCTGACCATTCTCTGTTGATCTCTCATCAACAAGTGTTTCATACACAGAACAGCATTCAGAGATGATATTCTTCAGCACAATTGTACAGAGTGGTTATCTGAGTTACTGTAGACTTTATCAGTTCAAACCAGTCTGACCATTCTCTGTTGCTCTCTCATCAACAAGTGTTTCATACACAGAACAGCATTCAGAGATGATATTCTTCAGTACAATTGTACAGAGTGGTTATCTGAGTTACTGTAGACTTTATCAGTTCACACCAGTCTGACCATTCTCTGTTGATCTCTCATCAACAAGTGTTTCATACACAGAACAGCATTCAGAGATGATATTCATCAACACAATTGTACAGAGTGGTTATCTGAGTTACTGTAGACTTTATCAGTTCAAACTAGTCTGACCATTCTCTGTTGCTCTCTCATCAACAAGTGTTTCATACACAGAACAGCATTCAGAGATGATATTCTTCAGTACAATTGTACAGAGTGGTTATCTGAGTTACTGTAGACTTTATCAGTTCAGTCTGATCATTCTCTGTTGATCTCTCATCAACAAGTGTTTCATACACAGAACAGCATTCAGAGATGATATTCTTCAACACAATTGTACAGAGAGGTTATCTGAGTTACTGTAGACTTTATTTGTTCACACCATTATGACCATTCTCTGTTGATCTCTCATCAACAAGTGTTTCATACACAGTTTAACATTCAGAGATGATATTCTTCAGCACAATTGTACAGAGTGGTTATCTGAGTTACTGTAGACTTTATCAGTTCAAACCAGTCTGACCATTCTCTGTTGCTCTCTCATCAACAAGTGTTTCATACACAGAACAGCATTCAGAGATGATATTCTTCAGCACATTTGTACAGAGTGTTTATCTGAGTTACTGTAGACTTTATCAGTTCATACAGTCTGATCATTCTCTGTTGATCTCTCATCAACAAGTGTTTCATACACAGAACAGCATTCAGAGATGATATTCATCAGCACAATTGTACAGAGTGGTTATGTGAGTTACTGTAGACTTTATCAGTTCACACCAGTCTGACCATTCTCTGTTGATCTCTCATCAACAAGTGTTTCATACACAGAACAGCATTCAGAGATGATATTCATCAACACAATTGTACAGAGTGGTTATCTGAGTTACTGTAGACTTTATCAGTTCACACCAGTCTGACCATTCTCTGTTGATCTCTCATCAACAAGTGTTTCATACACAGAACAGCATTCAGAGATGATATTCTTCAGCACAATTGTACAGAGTGGTTATCTGAGTTAATGTAGACTTTATCAGTTCAAACCAGTCTGACCATTCTCTGTTGCTCTCTCATCAACAAGTGTTTCATACACAGAAGAGCATTCAGAGATGATATTCTTCAGTACAATTGTACAGAGTGGTTATCTGAGTTACTGTAGACTTTATCAGTTCAGTCTGATCATTCTCTGTTGATCTCTCATCAACAGGTGTTTCATACACAGAACAGCATTCAGAGATGATATTCATCAACACAATTGTACAGAGTGGTTATCTGAGTTACTGTAGACTTTATCAGTTCACATCAGTCTGACCATTCTCTGTTGATCTCTCATCAACAAGTGTTTCATACACAGAACAGCATTCAGAGATGATATTCTTCAGCACAATTGTACAGAGTGGTTATCTGAGTTACTGTAGACTTTATCAGTTCAAACCAGTCTGACCATTCTCTGTTGCTCTCTCATCAACAAGTGTTTCATACACAGAACAGCATTCAGAGATGATATTCTTCAGTACAATTGTACAGAGTGGTTATCTGAGTTACTGTAGACTTTATCAGTTCACACCAGTCTGACCATTCTCTGTTGATCTCTCATCAACAAGTGTTTCATACACAGAACAGCATTCAGAGATGATATTCATCAACACAATTGTACAGAGTGGTTATCTGAGTTACTGTAGACTTTATCAGTTCAAACTAGTCTGACCATTCTCTGTTGCTCTCTCATCAACAAGTGTTTCATACACAGAACAGCATTCAGAGATGATATTCTTCAGTACAATTGTACAGAGTGGTTATCTGAGTTACTGTAGACTTTATCAGTTCAGTCTGATCATTCTCTGTTGATCTCTCATCAACAAGTGTTTCATACACAGAACAGCATTCAGAGATGATATTCTTCAACACAATTGTACAGAGAGGTTATCTGAGTTACTGTAGACTTTATTTGTTCACACCATTATGACCATTCTCTGTTGATCTCTCATCAACAAGTGTTTCATACACAGTTTAACATTCAGAGATGATATTCTTCAGCACAATTGTACAGAGTGGTTATCTGAGTTACTGTAGACTTTATCAGTTCAAACCAGTCTGACCATTCTCTGTTGCTCTCTCATCAACAAGTGTTTCATACACAGAACAGCATTCAGAGATGATATTCTTCAGCACATTTGTACAGAGTGTTTATCTGAGTTACTGTAGACTTTATCAGTTCATACAGTCTGATCATTCTCTGTTGATCTCTCATCAACAAGTGTTTCATACACAGAACAGCATTCAGAGATGATATTCATCAGCACAATTGTACAGAGTGGTTATGTGAGTTACTGTAGACTTTATCAGTTCACACCAGTCTGACCATTCTCTGTTGATCTCTCATCAACAAGTGTTTCATACACAGAACAGCATTCAGAGATGATATTCATCAACACAATTGTACAGAGTGGTTATCTGAGTTACTGTAGACTTTATCAGTTCACACCAGTCTGACCATTCTCTGTTGATCTCTCATCAACAAGTGTTTCATACACAGAACAGCATTCAGAGATGATATTCTTCAGCACAATTGTACAGAGTGGTTATCTGAGTTAATGTAGACTTTATCAGTTCAAACCAGTCTGACCATTCTCTGTTGCTCTCTCATCAACAAGTGTTTCATACACAGAAGAGCATTCAGAGATGATATTCTTCAGTACAATTGTACAGAGTGGTTATCTGAGTTACTGTAGACTTTATCAGTTCAGTCTGATCATTCTCTGTTGATCTCTCATCAACAGGTGTTTCATACACAGAACAGCATTCAGAGATGATATTCATCAACACAATTGTACAGAGTGGTTATCTGAGTTACTGTAGACTTTATCAGTTCACACCAGTCTGATCATTCTCTGCTGATCTCTCATCAACAAGTGTTTCATACACAGAATAGCATTCAGATATGATATTCTTCAGTACAATTGTACAGAGTGGTTATCTGAGTTACTGTAGACTTTATCAGTTCACACCAGTCTGACCATTCTCTGTTGATCTCTCTCATCAACAAGTATTTCATACACAGAACAGCATTCAGAGATGATATTCTTCAGTACAATTGTACAGAGTGGTTATCTGAGTTACTGTAGACTTTATCAGTTCACACCAGTCTGATCATTCTCTGTTGATCTCTCATCAACAAGTGTTTCATACACAGAACAGCATTCAGAGATGATATTCTTCAGTACAATTGTACAGAGTGGTTATCTGAGTTACTGTAGACTTTATCAGTTCAGTCTGATCATTCTCTGTTGATCTCTCATCAACAGGTGTTTCATACACAGAACAGCATTCAGAGATGATATTCATCAACACAATTGTACAGAGTGGTTATCTGAGTTACTGTAGACTTTATCAGTTCACACCAGTCTGATCATTCTCTGCTGATCTCTCATCAACAAGTGTTTCATACACAGAATAGCATTCAGATATGATATTCTTCAGTACAATTGTACAGAGTGGTTATCTGAGTTACTGTAGACTTTATCAGTTCACACCAGTCTGACCATTCTCTGTTGATCTCTCTCATCAACAAGTATTTCATACACAGAACAGCATTCAGAGATGATATTCTTCAGTACAATTGTACAGAGTGGTTATCTGAGTTACTGTAGACTTTATCAGTTCACACCAGTCTGATCATTCTCTGTTGATCTCTCATCAACAAGTGTTTCATTCACAGAACAGCATTCAGAGATGATATTCTTCAGCACAATTGTACAGAGTGGTTATCTGAGTTACTGTAGACTTTATCAGTCCAAACCAGTCTGACCATTCTCTGTTGCTCTCTCATCAACAAGTGTTTCATACACAGAACAGCATTCAGAGATGATATTCTTCAGTACAATTGTACAGAGTGGTTATCTGAGTTACTGTAGACTTTATCAGTTCAGTCTGATCATTCTCTGTTGATCTCTCATCAACAGGTGTTTCATACACAGAACAGCATTCAGAGATGATATTCTTCAACACAATTGGACAGAGTGGTTATCTGAGTTACTGTAGACTTTATCAGTTCACACCAGTCTGTCCATTCTCTGTTGATCTCTCATCAACAAGTGTTTCATACACAGAACAGCATTCACAGATGATATTCTTCAACACAATTGTACAGAGTGGTTATCTGAGTTACTGTAGACTTTATCAGTTCACACCAGTCTGACCATTCTCTGTTAATGTCTCATCAACAAGTGTTTCATACACAGAACAGCATTCAGAGGTGATATTCTTCAGCACAATTGTACAGAGTGGTTATCTGAGTTACTGTAGACTTTATCAGTTCACACCAGTCTGTTCATTCTCTGTTGATCTCTCATCAACAAGTGTTTGATACACAGAACAGCATTCAGAGATGATATTCATCAGCACAATTGTACAGAGTGTTTATCTGAGTTACTGTAGACTTTATCAGTTCATACAGTCTGATCATTCTCTGTTGATCTCTCATCAACAAGTGTTTCATACACAGAACAGCATTCAGAGATGATATTCATCAGTACAATTGTACAGAGTGGTTATCTGAGTTACTGTAGACTTTATCAGTTCGCACCAGTCTGACCATTCTCTGTTGATCTCTCATCAACAAGTGTTTCATACACAGAACAGCATTCAGAGATGATATTCTTCAGCACAATTGTACAGATTGTTTATCTGAGTTACTGTAGACTTTATCAGTTCATACAGACTGATCATTCTCTGTTGATCTCTCATCAACAAGTGTTTCATACACAGAACAGCATTCAGAGATGATATTCATCAGCACAATTGTACAGAGTGGTTATCTGAGTTACTGTAGACTTTATCAGTAGACACCAGTCTGACCATTCTCTGTTGATCTCTCATCAACAAGTGTTTCATACACAGAACAGCATTCAGAGATGATATTCATCAACACAATTGTACAGAGTGGTTATCTGAGTTACTGTAGACTTTATCAGTTCACATCAGTCTGACCATTCTCTGTTGATCTCTCATCAACAAGTGTTTCATACACAGAATATCATTCAGAGATGATATTCTTCAGCACAATTGTACAGAGTGGTTATCTGAGTTACTGTAGACTTTATCAGTTCAAACCAGTCTGACCATTCTCTGTTGCTCTCTCATCAACAAGTGTTTCATACACAGAACAGCATTCAGAGATGATATTCATCAACACAATTGTACAGAGTGGTTATCTGAGTTACTGTAGACTTTATCAGTTCACACCAGTCTGATCATTCTCTGTTGATCTCTCATCAACAAGTGTTTCATACACAGAACAGCATTCAGAGATGATATTCTTCAACACAATTGTACAGAGTGGTTATCTGAGTTACTGTAGATTTTATCAATTCAAACCAGTCTGACCATTCTCTGCTGATCTCTCATCAACAAGTGTTTCATACACAGAATAGCATTCAGAGATGATATTCTTCAGTACAATTGTACAGAGTGCTTATCTGAGTTACTGTAGACTTTATCAGTTCACACCAGTCTGACCATTCTCTGTTGATCGCTCTCATGAACAAGTATTTCATACACAGAACAGCATTCAGAGATGATATTCTTCAGTACAATTGTACAGAGTGGTTATCTGAGTTACTGTAGACTTTATCAGTTCACACCAGTCTGATCATTCTCTGTTGATCTCTCATCAACAAGTGTTTCATACACAGAACAGCATTCAGAGATGATATTCTTCAGTACAATTGTACAGAGTGGTTATCTGAGTTACTGTAGACTTTATCAGTTCAGTCTGATCATTCTCTGTTGATCTCTCATCAACAGGTGTTTCATACACAGAACAGCATTCAGAGATGATATTCTTCAACACAATTGGACAGAGTGGTTATCTGAGTTACTGTAGACTTTATCAATTCAAACCAGTCTGACCATTCTCTGCTGATCTCTCATCAACAAGTGTTTCATACACAGAATAGCATTCAGAGATGATATTCTTCAGTACAATTGTACAGAGTGGTTATCTGAGTTACTGTAGACTTTATCAGTTCACACCAGTCTGACCATTCTCTGTTGATCTCTCTCATGAACAAGTATTTCATACACAGAACAGCATTCAGAGATGATATTCTTCAGTACAATTGTACAGAGTGGTTATCTGAGTTACTGTAGACTTTATCAGTTCACACCAGTCTGATCATTCTCTGTTGATCTCTCATCAACAAGTGTTTCATACACAGAACAGCAGTCAGAGATGATATTCTTCAACACAATTGTACAGAGTGGTTATCTGAGTTACTGTAGACTTTATCAGTTCACACCAGTCTGACCATTCTCTGTTGATCTCTCATCAACAAGTGTTTCATACACAGAACAGCATTCAGAGATGATATTCTTCAGCACAATTGTACAGAGTGGTTATCTGAATTACTGTAGACTTTATCAGTCCAAACCAGTCTGATCATTCTCTGTTGATCTCTCATCAACAAGTGTTTCATACACAGAACAGCATTCAGAGATGATATTCTTCAGTACAATTGTACAGAGTGGTTATCTGAGTTACTGTAGACTTTATCAGTTCAGTCTGATCATTCTCTGTTGATCTCTCATCAACAGGTGTTTCATACACAGAACAGCATTCAGAGATGATATTCTTCAACACAATTGGACAGAGTGGTTATCTGAGTTACTGTAGACTTTATAAGTTCACAACAGTCTGTCCATTCTCTGTTGATCTCTCATCAACAAGTGTTTCATACACAGAACAGCATTCAGAGATGATATTCTTCAACACAATTGTACAGAGTGTTTATCTGAGTTACTGTAGACTTTATCAGTTCATACAGTCTGATCATTCTCTGTTGATCTCTCATCAACAAGTGTTTCATACACAGAACAGCATTCAGAGATGATATTCTTCAGTACAATTGTACAGAGTGGTTGTCTGAGTTACTGTAGACTTTATCAGTTCAGTCTGATCATTCTCTGTTGATCTCTCTTCAACAGGTGTTTCATACAAAGAACAGCATTCAGAGATGATATTCTTCAACACAATTGGACAGAGTGGTTATCTGAGTTACTGTAGACTTTATCAATTCAAACCAGTCTGACCATTCTCTGTTGATCTCTCTCATCAACAAGTATTTCATACACAGAACAGCATTCAGAGATGATATTCTTCAGTACAATTGTACAGAGTGGTTATCTGAGTTACTGTAGACTTTATCAGTTCACACCAGTCTGATCATTCTCTGTTGATCTCTCATCAACAAGTGTTTCATTCACAGAACAGCATTCAGAGATGATATTCTTCAGCACAATTGTACAGAGTGGTTATCTGAGTTACTGTAGACTTTATCAGTCCAAACCAATCTGACCATTCTCTGTTGCTCTCTCATCAACAAGTGTTTCATACACAGAACAGCATTCAGAGATGATATTCTTCAGTACAATTGTACAGAGTGGTTATCTGAGTTACTGTAGACTTTATCAGTTCAGTCTGATCATTCTCTGTTGATCTCTCATCAACAGGTGTTTCATACACAGAACAGCATTCAGAGATGATATTCTTCAACACAATTGGACAGAGTGGTTATCTGAGTTACTGTAGACTTTATCAGTTCACACCAGTCTGTCCATTCTCTGTTGATCTCTCATCAACAAGTGTTTCATACACAGAACAGCATTCACAGATGATATTCTTCAACACAATTGTACAGAGTGGTTATCTGAGTTACTGTAGACTTTATCAGTTCACACCAGTCTGACCATTCTCTGTTAATGTCTCATCAACAAGTGTTTCATACACTGAACAGCATTCAGAGATGATATTCTTCAGCACAATTGTACAGAGTGTTTATCTGAATTACTGTAGACTTTATCAGTTCAAACCAGTCTGTTCATTCTCTGTTGATCTCTCATCAACAAGTGTTTGATACACAGAACAGCATTCAGAGATGATATTCATCAGTACAATTGTACAGAGTGGTTATCTGAGTTACTGTAGACTTTATCAGTTCGCACCAGTCTGACCATTCTCTGTTGATCTCTCATCAACAAGTGTTTCATACACAGAACAGCATTCAGAGATGATATTCTTCAGCACAATTGTACAGAGTGTTTATCTGAGTTACTGTAGACTTTATCAGTTCATACAGACTGATCATTCTCTGTTGATCTCTCATCAACAAGTGTTTCATACACAGAACAGCATTCAGAGATGATATTCATCAGCACAATTGTACAGAGTGGTTATCTGAGTTACTGTAGACTTTATCAGTTCACACCAGTCTGACCATTCTCTGTTGATCTCTCATCAACAAGTGTTTCATACACAGAACAGAATTCAGAGATGATATTCATCAACACAATTGTACAGAGTGGTTATCTGAGTTACTGTAGACTTTATCAGTTCACATCAGTCTGACCATTCTCTGTTGATTTCTCATCAACAAGTGTTTCATACACAGAACAGCATTCAGAGATGATATTCTTCAGCACAATTGTACAGAGTGGTTATCTGAGTTACTGTAGACTTTATCAGTTCAAACCAGTCTGACCATTCTCTGTTGCTCTCTCATCAACAAGTGTTTCATACACAGAACAGCATTCAGAGATGATATTCTTCAGTACAATTGTACAGAGTGGTTATCTGAGTTACTGTAGACTTTATCAGTTCAGTCTGATCATTCTCTGTTGATCTCTCATCAACAAGTGTTTGATACACAGAATAGCATTCAGAGATGATATTCATCAGCACAATTGTACAAAGTGTTTATCTGAGTTACTGTAGACTTTATCAGTTCATACAGTCTGATCATTCTCTGTTGATCTCTCATCAACAAGTGTTTCATACACAGAACAGCATTCAGAGATGATATTCATCAGTACAATTGTACAGAGTGGTTATCTGAGTTACTGTAGACTTTATCAGTTCGCACCAGTCTGACCATTCTCTGTTGATCTCTCATCAACAAGTGATTCATACACAGAACAGCATTCAGAGATGATATTCTTCAGCACAATTGTACAGAGTGTTTATCTGAGTTACTGTAGACTTTATCAGTTCATACAGACTGATCATTCTCTGTTGATCTCTCATCAACAAGTGTTTCATACACAGAACAGCATTCAGAGATGATATTCATCAGCACAATTGTACAGAGTGGTTATCTGAGTTACTGTAGACTTTATCAGTTCACACCAGTCTGACCATTCTCTGTTGATCTCTCATCAACAAGTGTTTCATACACAGAACAGCATTCAGAGATGATATTCATCAACACAATTGTACAGAGTGGTTATCTGAGTTACTGTAGACTTTATCAGTTCACATCAGTCTGACCATTCTCTGTTGATCTCTCATCAACAAGTGTTTCATACACAGAACAGCATTCAGAGATGATATTCTTCAGCACAATTGTACGGAGTGGTTATCTGAGTTACTGTAGACTTTATCAGTTCAAACTAGTCTGACCATTCTCTGTTGCTCTCTCATCAACAAGTGTTTCATACACAGAACAGCATTCAGAGATGATATTCTTCAGTACAATTGTACAGAGTGGTTATCTGAGTTACTGTAGACTTTATCAATTCAGTCTGATCATTCTCTGTTGATCTCTCATCAACAAGTGTTTTATACACAGAACAGCATTCAGAGATGATATTCTTCAACACAATTGTACAGAGAGGTTATCTGAGTTACTGTAGACTTTATTTGTTCACACCATTATGACCATTCTCTGTTGATCTCTCATCAACAAGTGTTTCATACACAGTTTAACATTCAGAGATGATATTCTTCAGCACAATTGTACAGAGTGGTTATCTGAGTTACTGTAGACTTTATCAGTTCAAACCAGTCTGACCATTCTCTGTTGCTCTCTCATCAACAAGTGTTTCATACACAGAACAGCATTCAGAGATGATATTCTTCAGCACATTTGTACAGAGTGTTTATCTGAGTTACTGTAGACTTTATCAGTTCATACAGTCTGATCATTCTCTGTTGATCTCTCATCAACAAGTGTTTCATACACAGAACAGCATTCAGAGATGATATTCATCAGCACAATTGTACAGAGTGGTTATGTGAGTTACTGTAGACTTTATCAGTTCACACCAGTCTGACCATTCTCTGTTGATCTCTCATCAACAAGTGTTTCATACACAGAACAGCATTCAGAGATGATATTCATCAACACAATTGTACAGAGTGGTTATCTGAGTTACTGTAGACTTTATCAGTTCACACCAGTCTGACCATTCTCTGTTGATCTCTCATCAACAAGTGTTTCATACACAGAACAGCATTCAGAGATGATATTCTTCAGCACAATTGTACAGAGTGGTTATCTGAGTTAATGTAGACTTTATCAGTTCAAACCAGTCTGACCATTCTCTGTTGCTCTCTCATCAACAAGTGTTTCATACACAGAAGAGCATTCAGAGATGATATTCTTCAGTACAATTGTACAGAGTGGTTATCTGAGTTACTGTAGACTTTATCAGTTCAGTCTGATCATTCTCTGTTGATCTCTCATCAACAGGTGTTTCATACACAGAACAGCATTCAGAGATGATATTCATCAACACAATTGTACAGAGTGGTTATCTGAGTTACTGTAGACTTTATCAGTTCACACCAGTCTGATCATTCTCTGCTGATCTCTCATCAACAAGTGTTTCATACACAGAATAGCATTCAGATATGATATTCTTCAGTACAATTGTACAGAGTGGTTATCTGAGTTACTGTAGACTTTATCAGTTCACACCAGTCTGACCATTCTCTGTTGATCTCTCTCATCAACAAGTATTTCATACACAGAACAGCATTCAGAGATGATATTCTTCAGTACAATTGTACAGAGTGGTTATCTGAGTTACTGTAGACTTTATCAATTCACACCAGTCTGATCATTCTCTGTTGATCTCTCATCAACAAGTGTTTCATACACAGAACAGCATTCAGAGATGATATTCTTCAGTACAATTGTACAGAGTGGTTATCTGAGTTACTGTAGACTTTATCAGTTCAGTCTGATCATTCTCTGTTGATCTCTCATCAACAGGTGTTTCATACACAGAACAGCATTCAGAGATGATATTCATCAACACAATTGTACAGAGTGGTTATCTGAGTTACTGTAGACTTTATCAGTTCACACCAGTCTGATCATTCTCTGCTGATCTCTCATCAACAAGTGTTTCATACACAGAATAGCATTCAGATATGATATTCTTCAGTACAATTGTACAGAGTGGTTATCTGAGTTACTGTAGACTTTATCAGTTCACACCAGTCTGACCATTCTCTGTTGATCTCTCTCATCAACAAGTATTTCATACACAGAACAGCATTCAGAGATGATATTCTTCAGTACAATTGTACAGAGTGGTTATCTGAGTTACTGTAGACTTTATCAGTTCACACCAGTCTGATCATTCTCTGTTGATCTCTCATCAACAAGTGTTTCATTCACAGAACAGCATTCAGAGATGATATTCTTCAGCACAATTGTACAGAGTGGTTATCTGAGTTACTGTAGACTTTATCAGTCCAAACCAGTCTGACCATTCTCTGTTGCTCTCTCATCAACAAGTGTTTCATACACAGAACAGCATTCAGAGATGATATTCTTCAGTACAATTGTACAGAGTGGTTATCTGAGTTACTGTAGACTTTATCAGTTCAGTCTGATCATTCTCTGTTGATCTCTCATCAACAGGTGTTTCATACACAGAACAGCATTCAGAGATGATATTCTTCAACACAATTGGACAGAGTGGTTATCTGAGTTACTGTAGACTTTATCAGTTCACACCAGTCTGTCCATTCTCTGTTGATCTCTCATCAACAAGTGTTTCATACACAGAACAGCATTCACAGATGATATTCTTCAACACAATTGTACAGAGTGGTTATCTGAGTTACTGTAGACTTTATCAGTTCACACCAGTCTGACCATTCTCTGTTAATGTCTCATCAACAAGTGTTTCATACACAGAACAGCATTCAGAGGTGATATTCTTCAGCACAATTGTACAGAGTGGTTATCTGAGTTACTGTAGACTTTATCAGTTCACACCAGTCTGTTCATTCTCTGTTGATCTCTCATCAACAAGTGTTTGATACACAGAACAGCATTCAGAGATGATATTCATCAGCACAATTGTACAGAGTGTTTATCTGAGTTACTGTAGACTTTATCAGTTCATACAGTCTGATCATTCTCTGTTGATCTCTCATCAACAAGTGTTTCATACACAGAACAGCATTCAGAGATGATATTCATCAGTACAATTGTACAGAGTGGTTATCTGAGTTACTGTAGACTTTATCAGTTCGCACCAGTCTGACCATTCTCTGTTGATCTCTCATCAACAAGTGTTTCATACACAGAACAGCATTCAGAGATGATATTCTTCAGCACAATTGTACAGATTGTTTATCTGAGTTACTGTAGACTTTATCAGTTCATACAGACTGATCATTCTCTGTTGATCTCTCATCAACAAGTGTTTCATACACAGAACAGCATTCAGAGATGATATTCATCAGCACAATTGTACAGAGTGGTTATCTGAGTTACTGTAGACTTTATCAGTAGACACCAGTCTGACCATTCTCTGTTGATCTCTCATCAACAAGTGTTTCATACACAGAACAGCATTCAGAGATGATATTCATCAACACAATTGTACAGAGTGGTTATCTGAGTTACTGTAGACTTTATCAGTTCACATCAGTCTGACCATTCTCTGTTGATCTCTCATCAACAAGTGTTTCATACACAGAATAGCATTCAGAGATGATATTCTTCAGCACAATTGTACAGAGTGGTTATCTGAGTTACTGTAGACTTTATCAGTTCAAACCAGTCTGACCATTCTCTGTTGCTCTCTCATCAACAAGTGTTTCATACACAGAACAGCATTCAGAGATGATATTCATCAACACAATTGTACAGAGTGGTTATCTGAGTTACTGTAGACTTTATCAGTTCACACCAGTCTGATCATTCTCTGTTGATCTCTCATCAACAAGTGTTTCATACACAGAACAGCATTCAGAGATGATATTCTTCAACACAATTGTACAGAGTGGTTATCTGAGTTACTGTAGACTTTATCAGTTCACACCAGTCTGACCATTCTCTGTTAATGTCTCATCAACAAGTGTTTCATACACAGAACAGCATTCAGAGGTGATATTCTTCAGCACAATTGTACAGAGTGGTTATCTGAGTTACTGTAGACTTTATCAGTTCACACCAGTCTGTTCATTCTCTGTTGATCTCTCATCAACAAGTGTTTCATACACATAACAGCATTCAGAGATGATATTCATCAGTACAATTGTACAGAGTGGTTATCTGAGTTACTGTAGACTTTATCAGTTCGCACCAGTCTGACCATTCTCTGTTGATCTCTCATCAACAAGTGTTTCATACACAGAACAGCATTCAGAGATGATATTCTTCAGCACAATTGTACAGATTGTTTATCTGAGTTACTGTAGACTTTATCAGTTCATACAGACTGATCATTCTCTGTTGATCTCTCATCAACAAGTGTTTCATACACAGAACAGCATTCAGAGATGATATTCATCAGCACAATTGTACAGAGTGGTTATCTGAGTTACTGTAGACTTTATCAGTAGACACCAGTCTGACCATTCTCTGTTGATCTCTCATCAACAAGTGTTTCATACACAGAACAGCATTCAGAGATGATATTCATCAACACAATTGTACAGAGTGGTTATCTGAGTTACTGTAGACTTTATCAGTTCACATCAGTCTGACCATTCTCTGTTGATCTCTCATCAACAAGTGTTTCATACACAGAATAGCATTCAGAGATGATATTCTTCAGCACAATTGTACAGAGTGGTTATCTGAGTTACTGTAGACTTTATCAGTTCAAACCAGTCTGACCATTCTCTGTTGCTCTCTCATCAACAAGTGTTTCATACACAGAACAGCATTCAGAGATGATATTCATCAACACAATTGTACAGAGTGGTTATCTGAGTTACTGTAGACTTTATCAGTTCACACCAGTCTGATCATTCTCTGTTGATCTCTCATCAACAAGTGTTTCATACACAGAACAGCATTCAGAGATGATATTCTTCAACACAATTGTACAGAGTGGTTATCTGAGTTACTGTAGATTTTATCAATTCAAACCAGTCTGACCATTCTCTGCTGATCTCTCATCAACAAGTGTTTCATACACAGAATAGCATTCAGAGATGATATTCTTCAGTACAATTGTACAGAGTGCTTATCTGAGTTACTGTAGACTTTATCAGTTCACACCAGTCTGACCATTCTCTGTTGATCGCTCTCATGAACAAGTATTTCATACACAGAACAGCATTCAGAGATGATATTCTTCAGTACAATTGTACAGAGTGGTTATCTGAGTTACTGTAGACTTTATCAGTTCACACCAGTCTGATCATTCTCTGTTGATCTCTCATCAACAAGTGTTTCATACACAGAACAGCATTCAGAGATGATATTCTTCAGTACAATTGTACAGAGTGGTTATCTGAGTTACTGTAGACTTTATCAGTTCAGTCTGATCATTCTCTGTTGATCTCTCATCAACAGGTGTTTCATACACAGAACAGCATTCAGAGATGATATTCTTCAACACAATTGGACAGAGTGGTTATCTGAGTTACTGTAGACTTTATCAATTCAAACCAGTCTGACCATTCTCTGCTGATCTCTCATCAACAAGTGTTTCATACACAGAATAGCATTCAGAGATGATATTCTTCAGTACAATTGTACAGAGTGGTTATCTGAGTTACTGTAGACTTTATCAGTTCACACCAGTCTGACCATTCTCTGTTGATCTCTCTCATGAACAAGTATTTCATACACAGAACAGCATTCAGAGATGATATTCTTCAGTACAATTGTACAGAGTGGTTATCTGAGTTACTGTAGACTTTATCAGTTCACACCAGTCTGATCATTCTCTGTTGATCTCTCATCAACAAGTGTTTCATACACAGAACAGCATTCAGAGATGATATTCTTCAACACAATTGTACAGAGTGGTTATCTGAGTTACTGTAGACTTTATCAGTTCACACCAGTCTGACCATTCTCTGTTGATCTCTCATCAACAAGTGTTTCATACACAGAACAGCATTCAGAGATGATATTCTTCAGCACAATTGTACAGAGTGGTTATCTGAATTACTGTAGACTTTATCAGTCCAAACCAGTCTGATCATTCTCTGTTGATCTCTCATCAACAAGTGTTTCATACACAGAACAGCATTCAGAGATGATATTCTTCAGTACAATTGTACAGAGTGGTTATCTGAGTTACTGTAGACTTTATCAGTTCAGTCTGATCATTCTCTGTTGATCTCTCATCAACAGGTGTTTCATACACAGAACAGCATTCAGAGATGATATTCTTCAACACAATTGGACAGAGTGGTTATCTGAGTTACTGTAGACTTTATAAGTTCACAACAGTCTGTCCATTCTCTGTTGATCTCTCATCAACAAGTGTTTCATACACAGAACAGCATTCAGAGATGATATTCTTCAACACAATTGTACAGAGTGTTTATCTGAGTTACTGTAGACTTTATCAGTTCATACAGTCTGATCATTCTCTGTTGATCTCTCATCAACAAGTGTTTCATACACAGAACAGCATTCAGAGATGATATTCTTCAGTACAATTGTACAGAGTGGTTGTCTGAGTTACTGTAGACTTTATCAGTTCAGTCTGATCATTCTCTGTTGATCTCTCTTCAACAGGTGTTTCATACAAAGAACAGCATTCAGAGATGATATTCTTCAACACAAATGGACAGAGTGGTTATCTGAGTTACTGTAGATTTTATCAATTCAAACCAGTCTGACCATTCTCTGTTGATCTCTCTCATCAACAAGTATTTCATACACAGAACAGCATTCAGAGATGATATTCTTCAGTACAATTGTACAGAGTGGTTATCTGAGTTACTGTAGACTTTATCAGTTCACACCAGTCTGATCATTCTCTGTTGATCTCTCATCAACAAGTGTTTCATTCACAGAACAGCATTCAGAGATGATATTCTTCAGCACAATTGTACAGAGTGGTTATCTGAGTTACTGTAGACTTTATCAGTCCAAACCAATCTGACCATTCTCTGTTGCTCTCTCATCAACAAGTGTTTCATACACAGAACAGCATTCAGAGATGATATTCTTCAGTACAATTGTACAGAGTGGTTATCTGAGTTACTGTAGACTTTATCAGTTCAGTCTGATCATTCTCTGTTGATCTCTCATCAACAGGTGTTTCATACACAGAACAGCATTCAGAGATGATATTCTTCAACACAATTGGACAGAGTGGTTATCTGAGTTACTGTAGACTTTATCAGTTCACACCAGTCTGTCCATTCTCTGTTGATCTCTCATCAACAAGTGTTTCATACACAGAACAGCATTCACAGATGATATTCTTCAACACAATTGTACAGAGTGGTTATCTGAGTTACTGTAGACTTTATCAGTTCACACCAGTCTGACCATTCTCTGTTAATGTCTCATCAACAAGTGTTTCATACACAGAACAGCATTCAGAGATGATATTCTTCAGCACAATTGTACAGAGTGGTTATCTGAGTTACTGTAGACTTTATCAGTTCACACCAGTCTTTTCATTCTCTGTTGATCTCTCATCAACAAGTGTTTGATACACAGAACAGCATTCAGAGATGATATTCATCAGCACAATTGTACAGAGTGTTTATCTGAGTTACTGTAGACTTTATCAGTTCATACAGTCTGATCATTCTCTGTTGATCTCTCATCAACAAGTGTTTCATACACAGAACAGCATTCAGAGATGATATTCATCAGTACAATTGTACAGAGTGGTTATCTGTGTTACTGTAGACTTTATCAGTTCGCACCAGTCTGACCATTCTCTGTTGATCTCTCATCAACAAGTGTTTCATACACAGAACAGCATTCAGAGATGATATTCTTCAGCACAATTGTACAGATTGTTTATCTGAGTTACTGTAGACTTTATCAGTTCATACAGACTGATCATTCTCTGTTGATCTCTCATCAACAAGTGTTTCATACACAGAACAGCATTCAGAGATGATATTCATCAGCACAATTGTACAGAGTGGTTATCTGAGTTACTGTAGACTTTATCAGTAGACACCAGTCTGACCATTCTCTGTTGATCTCTCATCAACAAGTGTTTCATACACAGAACAGCATTCAGAGATGATATTCATCAACACAATTGTACAGAGTGGTTATCTGAGTTACTGTAGACTTTATCAGTTCACACCAGTCTGACCATTCTCTGTTGATCTCTCATCAACAAGTGTTTCATACACAGAACAGCATTCAGAGATGATATTCATCAACACAATTGTACAGAGTGGTTATCTGAGTTACTGTAGACTTTATCAGTTCACATCAGTCTGACCATTCTCTGTTGATCTCTCATCAACAAGTGTTTCATACACAGAATAGCATTCAGAGATGATATTCTTCAGCACAATTGTACAGAGTGGTTATCTGAGTTACTGTAGACTTTATCAGTTCAAACCAGTCTGACCATTCTCTGTTGCTCTCTCATCAACAAGTGTTTCATACACAGAACAGCATTCAGAGATGATATTCATCAACACAATTGTACAGAGTGGTTATCTGAGTTACTGTAGACTTTATCAGTTCACACCACTCTGATCATTCTCTGTTGATCTCTCATCAACAAGTGTTTCATACACAGAACAGCATTCAGAGATGATATTCTTCAACACAATTGTACAGAGTGGTTATCTGAGTTACTGTAGATTTTATCAATTCAAACCAGTCTGACCATTCTCTGCTGATCTCTCATCAACAAGTGTTTCATACACAGAATAGCATTCAGAGATGATATTCTTCAGTACAATTGTACAGAGTGCTTATCTGAGTTACTGTAGACTTTATCAGTTCACACCAGTCTGACCATTCTCTGTTGATCGCTCTCATGAACAAGTATTTCATACACAGAACAGCATTCAGAGATGATATTCTTCAGTACAATTGTACAGAGTGGTTATCTGAGTTACTGTAGACTTTATCAGTTCACACCAGTCTGATCATTCTCTGTTGATCTCTCATCAACAAGTGTTTCATACACAGAACAGCATTCAGAGATGATATTCTTCAGTACAATTGTACAGAGTGGTTATCTGAGTTACTGTAGACTTTATCAGTTCAGTCTGATCATTCTCTGTTGATCTCTCATCAACAGGTGTTTCATACACAGAACAGCATTCAGAGATGATATTCTTCAACACAATTGGACAGAGTGGTTATCTGAGTTACTGTAGACTTTATCAATTCAAACCAGTCTGACCATTCTCTGCTGATCTCTCATCAACAAGTGTTTCATACACAGAATAGCATTCAGAGATGATATTCTTCAGTACAATTGTACAGAGTGGTTATCTGAGTTACTGTAGACTTTATCAGTTCACACCAGTCTGACCATTCTCTGTTGATCTCTCTCATGAACAAGTATTTCATACACAGAACAGCATTCAGAGATGATATTCTTCAGTACAATTGTACAGAGTGGTTATCTGAGTTACTGTAGACTTTATCAGTTCACACCAGTCTGATCATTCTCTGTTGATCTCTCATCAACAAGTGTTTCATACACAGAACAGCATTCAGAGATGATATTCTTCAACACAATTGTACAGAGTGGTTATCTGAGTTACTGTAGACTTTATCAGTTCACACCAGTCTGACCATTCTCTGTTGATCTCTCATCAACAAGTGTTTCATACACAGAACAGCATTCAGAGATGATATTCTTCAGCACAATTGTACAGAGTGGTTATCTGAATTACTGTAGACTTTATCAGTCCAAACCAGTCTGATCATTCTCTGTTGATCTCTCATCAACAAGTGTTTCATACACAGAACAGCATTCAGAGATGATATTCTTCAGTACAATTGTACAGAGTGGTTATCTGAGTTACTGTAGACTTTATCAGTTCAGTCTGATCATTCTCTGTTGATCTCTCATCAACAGGTGTTTCATACACAGAACAGCATTCAGAGATGATATTCTTCAACACAATTGGACAGAGTGGTTATCTGAGTTACTGTAGACTTTATAAGTTCACAACAGTCTGTCCATTCTCTGTTGATCTCTCATCAACAAGTGTTTCATACACAGAACAGCATTCAGAGATGATATTCTTCAACACAATTGTACAGAGTGTTTATCTGAGTTACTGTAGACTTTATCAGTTCATACAGTCTGATCATTCTCTGTTGATCTCTCATCAACAAGTGTTTCATACACAGAACAGCATTCAGAGATGATATTCATCAGTACAATTGTACAGAGTGGTTATCTGTGTTACTGTAGACTTTATCAGTTCGCACCAGTCTGACCATTCTCTGTTGATCTCTCATCAACAAGTGTTTCATACACAGAACAGCATTCAGAGATGATATTCTTCAGCACAATTGTACAGATTGTTTATCTGAGTTACTGTAGACTTTATCAGTTCATACAGACTGATCATTCTCTGTTGATCTCTCATCAACAAGTGTTTCATACACAGAACAGCATTCAGAGATGATATTCATCAGCACAATTGTACAGAGTGGTTATCTGAGTTACTGTAGACTTTATCAGTAGACACCAGTCTGACCATTCTCTGTTGATCTCTCATCAACAAGTGTTTCATACACAGAACAGCATTCAGAGATGATATTCATCAACACAATTGTACAGAGTGGTTATCTGAGTTACTGTAGACTTTATCAGTTCACACCAGTCTGACCATTCTCTGTTGATCTCTCATCAACAAGTGTTTCATACACAGAACAGCATTCAGAGATGATATTCATCAACACAATTGTACAGAGTGGTTATCTGAGTTACTGTAGACTTTATCAGTTCACATCAGTCTGACCATTCTCTGCTGATCTCTCATCAACAAGTGTTTCATACACAGAATAGCATTCAGAGATGATATTCTTCAGTACAATTGTACAGAGTGGTTATCTGAGTTACTGTAGACTTTATCAGTTCACACCAGTCTGACCATTCTCTGTTGATCTCTCATCAACAAGTGTTTCATACACAGAACAGCATTCAGAGATGATATTCATCAACACAATTGTACAGAGTGGTTATCTGAGTTACTGTAGACTTTATCAGTTCACACCAGTCTGATCATTCTCTGTTGATCTCTCATCAACAAGTGTTTCATACACAGAACAGCATTCAGAGATGATATTCTTCAACACAATTGTACAGAGTGGTTATCTGAGTTACTGTAGACTTTATCAGTTCACACCAGTCTGACCATTCTCTGTTGATCTCTCATCAACAAGTGTTTCATACACAGAACAGCATTCAGAGATGATATTCTTCAGCACAATTGTACAGAGTGGTTATCTGAATTACTGTAGACTTTATCAGTCCAAACCAGTCTGATCATTCTCTGTTGATCTCTCATCAACAAGTGTTTCATACACAGAACAGCATTCAGAGATGATATTCTTCAGTACAATTGTACAGAGTGGTTATCTGAGTTACTGTAGACTTTATCAGTTCAGTCTGATCATTCTCTGTTGATCTCTCATCAACAGGTGTTTCATACACAGAACAGCATTCAGAGATGATATTCTTCAACACAATTGGACAGAGTGGTTATCTGAGTTACTGTAGACTTTATAAGTTCACAACAGTCTGTCCATTCTCTGTTGATCTCTCATCAACAAGTGTTTCATACACAGAACAGCATTCAGAGATGATATTCTTCAACACAATTGTACAGAGTGTTTATCTGAGTTACTGTAGACTTTATCAGTTCATACAGTCTGATCATTCTCTGTTGATCTCTCATCAACAAGTGTTTCATACACAGAACAGCATTCAGAGATGATATTCTTCAGTACAATTGTACAGAGTGGTTGTCTGAGTTACTGTAGACTTTATCAGTTCAGTCTGATCATTCTCTGTTGATCTCTCTTCAACAGGTGTTTCATACAAAGAACAGCATTCAGAGATGATATTCTTCAACACAATTGGACAGAGTGGTTATCTGAGTTACTGTAGACTTTATCAATTCAAACCAGTCTGACCATTCTCTGCTGATCTCTCATCAACAAGTGTTTCATACACAGAATAGCATTCAGAGATGATATTCTTCAGTACAATAGTACAGAGTGGTTATCTGAGTTACTGTAGACTTTATCAGTTCACACCAGTCTGACCATTCTCTGTTGATCTCTCTCATCAACAAGTATTTCATACACAGAACAGCATTCAGAGATGATATTCTTCAGTACAATTGTACAGAGTGGTTATCTGAGTTACTGTAGACTTTATCAGTTCACACCAGTCTGACCATTCTCTGTTGATCTCTCTCATCAACAAGTATTTCATACACAGAACAGCATTCAGAGATTATATTCTTCAACACAATTGGACAGAGTGGTTATCTGAGTTACTGTAGACTTTATCAGTTCACACCAGTCTGACCATTCTCTGTTGATCTCTCATCAACAAGTGTTTCATACACAGAACAGCATTCACAGATGATATTCTTCAACACAATTGTACAGAGTGGTTATCTGAGTTACTGTAGACTTTATCAGTTCACACCAGTCTGACCATTCTCTGTTGATCTCTCATCAACAAGTGTTTCATACACAGAACAGCATTCAGAGATGATATTCTTCAGCACAATTGTACAGAGTGTTTATCTGAGTTACTGTAGACTTTATCAGTTCAAACCAGTCTGTTCATTCTCTGTTGATCTCTCATCAACAAGTGTTTGATACACAGAACAGCATTCAGAGATGATATTCTTCAACACAATTGTACAGAGTGGTTATCTGAGTTACTGTAGACTTTATCAGTTCATACAGTCTGATCATTCTCTGTTGATCTCTCATCAACAAATGTTTCATACACAGAACAGCATTCAGAGATGATATTCATCAGTACAATTGTACAGAGTGGTTATCTGAGTTCCTGTAGACTTTATCAGTTCACACCAGTCTGTCCATTCTCTGTTGATCTCTCATCAACAAGTGTTTCATACACAGAACAGCATTCAGAGATGATATTCTTCAACACAATTGTACAGAGTGTTTATCTGAGTTACTGTAGACTTTATCAGTTCAAACCAGTCTGTTCATTCTCTGTTGATCTCTCATCAACAAGTGTTTCATACACAGAACAGCATTCAGAGATGATATTCATCAACACAATTGTACAGAGTGGTTATCTGAGTTACTGTAGATTTTATCAATTCAAACCAGTCTGATCATTCTCTGCTGATCTCTCATCAACAAGTGTTTCATACACAGAATAGCATTCAGAGATGATATTCTTCAGTACAATTGTACAGAGTGCTTATCTGAGTTACTGTAGACTTTATCAGTTCACACCAGTCTGACCATTCTCTGTTGATCGCTCTCATGAACAAGTATTTCATACACAGAACAGCATTCAGAGATGATATTCTTCAGCACAATTGTACAGATTGTTTATCTGAGTTACTGTAGACTTTATCAGTTCATACAGACTGATCATTCTCTGTTGATCTCTCATCAACAAGTGTTTCATACACAGAACAGCATTCAGAGATGATATTCATCAGCACAATTGTACAGAGTGGTTATCTGAGTTACTGTAGACTTTATCAGTTCACACCAGTCTGACCATTCTCTGTTGATCTCTCATCAACAAGTGTTTCATACACAGAACAGCATTCAGAGATGATATTCATCAACACAATTGTACAGAGTGGTTATCTGAGTTACTGTAGACTTTATCAGTTCATACAGTCTGACCATTCTCTGTTGATCTCTCATCAACAAGTGTTTCATACACAGAACAGCATTCAGAGATGATATTCATCAACACAATTGTACAGAGTGGTTATCTGAGTTACTGTAGACTTTATCAGTTCACACCAGTCTGACCATTCTCTGTTGATCTCTCATCAACAAGTGTTTCATACACAGAACAGCATTCAGAGATGATATTCATCAACACAATTGTACAGAGTGGTTATCTGAGTTACTGTAGACTTTATCAGTTCACATCAGTCTGACCATTCTCTGTTGATCTCTCATCAACAAGTGTTTCATACACAGAATAGCATTCAGAGATGATATTCTTCAGCACAATTGTACAGAGTGGTTATCTGAGTTACTGTAGACTTTATCAGTTCAAACCAGTCTGACCATTCTCTGTTGCTCTCTCATCAACAAGTGTTTCATACACAGAACAGCATTCAGAGATGATATTCATCAACACAATTGTACAGAGTGGTTATCTGAGTTACTGTAGACTTTATCAGTTCACACCAGTCTGATCATTCTCTGTTGATCTCTCATCAACAAGTGTTTCATACACAGAACAGCATTCAGAGATGATATTCTTCAGTACAATTGTACAGAGTGGTTATCTGAGTTACTGTAGACTTTATCAGTTCAGTCTGATCATTCTCTGTTGATCTCTCATCAACAGGTGTTTCATACACAGAACAGCATTCAGAGATGATATTCTTCAACACAATTGGACAGAGTGGTTATCTGAGTTACTGTAGACTTTATCAATTCAAACCAGTCTGACCATTCTCTGCTGATCTCTCATCAACAAGTGTTTCATACACAGAATAGCATTCAGAGATGATATTCTTCAGTACAATTGTACAGAGTGGTTATCTGAGTTACTGTAGACTTTATCAGTTCACACCAGTCTGACCATTCTCTGTTGATCTCTCTCATGAACAAGTATTTCATACACAGAACAGCATTCAGAAATGATATTCTTCAGTACAATTGTACAGAGTGGTTATCTGAGTTACTGTAGACTTTATCAGTTCACACCAGTCTGATCATTCTCTGTTGATCTCTCATCAACAAGTGTTTCATACACAGAACAGCATTCAGAGATGATATTCTTCAACACAATTGTACAGAGTGGTTATCTGAGTTACTGTAGACTTTATCAGTTCACACCAGTCTGACCATTCTCTGTTGATCTCTCATCAACAAGTGTTTCATACACAGAACAGCATTCAGAGATGATATTCTTCAGCACAATTGTACAGAGTGGTTATCTGAATTACTGTAGACTTTATCAGTCCAAACCAGTCTGATCATTCTCTGTTGATCTCTCATCAACAAGTGTTTCATACACAGAACAGCATTCAGAGATGATATTCTTCAGTACAATTGTACAGAGTGGTTATCTGAGTTACTGTAGACTTTATCAGTTCAGTCTGATCATTCTCTGTTGATCTCTCATCAACAGGTGTTTCATACACAGAACAGCATTCAGAGATGATATTCTTCAACACAATTGGACAGAGTGGTTATCTGAGTTACTGTAGACTTTATCAGTTCAGTCTGATCATTCTCTGTTGATCTCTCATCAACAGGTGTTTCATACACAGAACAGCATTCAGAGATGATATTCTTCAGTACAATTGTACAGAGTGGTTATCTGAGTTACTGTAGACTTTATCAGTTCAGTCTGATCATTCTCTGTTGATCTCTCATCAACAGGTGTTTCATACACAGAACAGCATTCAGAGATGATATTCTTCAACACAATTGTACAGAGTGGTTATCTGAGTTACTGTAGACTTTATAAGTTCACAACAGTCTGTCCATTCTCTGTTGATCTCTCATCAACAAGTGTTTCATACACAGAACAGCATTCAGAGATGATATTCTTCAGCACAATTGTACAGAGTGTTTATCTGAGTTACTGTAGACTTTATCAGTTCAAACCAGTCTGTTCATTCTCTGTTGATCTCTCATCAACAAGTGTTTCATACACAGAACAGCATTCAGAGATGATATTCATCAACACAATTGTACAGAGTGGTTATCTGAGTTACTGTAGATTTTATCAATTCAAACCAGTCTGATCATTCTCTGCTGATCTCTCATCAACAAGTGTTTCATACACAGAATAGCATTCAGAGATGATATTCTTCAGTACAATTGTACAGAGTGCTTATCTGAGTTACTGTAGACTTTATCAGTTCACACCAGTCTGACCATTCTCTGTTGATCGCTCTCATGAACAAGTATTTCATACACAGAACAGCATTCAGAGATGATATTCTTCAGCACAATTGTACAGATTGTTTATCTGAGTTACTGTAGACTTTATCAGTTCATACAGACTGATCATTCTCTGTTGATCTCTCATCAACAAGTGTTTCATACACAGAACAGCATTCAGAGATGATATTCATCAGCACAATTGTACAGAGTGGTTATCTGAGTTACTGTAGACTTTATCAGTTCACACCAGTCTGACCATTCTCTGTTGATCTCTCATCAACAAGTGTTTCATACACAGAACAGCATTCAGAGATGATATTCATCAACACAATTGTACAGAGTGGTTATCTGAGTTACTGTAGACTTTATCAGTTCACACCAGTCTGACCATTCTCTGTTGATCTCTCATCAACAAGTGTTTCATACACAGAACAGCATTCAGAGATGATATTCATCAACACAATTGTACAGAGTGGTTATCTGAGTTACTGTAGACTTTATCAGTTCACATCAGTCTGACCATTCTCTGTTGATCTCTCATCAACAAGTGTTTCATACACAGAATAGCATTCAGAGATGATATTCTTCAGCACAATTGTACAGAGTGGTTATCTGAGTTACTGTAGACTTTATCAGTTCAAACCAGTCTGACCATTCTCTGTTGCTCTCTCATCAACAAGTGTTTCATACACAGAACAGCATTCAGAGATGATATTCATCAACACAATTGTACAGAGTGGTTATCTGAGTTACTGTAGACTTTATCAGTTCACACCAGTCTGATCATTCTCTGTTGATCTCTCATCAACAAGTGTTTCATACACAGAACAGCATTCAGAGATGATATTCTTCAGTACAATTGTACAGAGTGGTTATCTGAGTTACTGTAGACTTTATCAGTTCAGTCTGATCATTCTCTGTTGATCTCTCATCAACAGGTGTTTCATACACAGAACAGCATTCAGAGATGATATTCTTCAACACAATTGGACAGAGTGGTTATCTGAGTTACTGTAGACTTTATCAATTCAAACCAGTCTGACCATTCTCTGCTGATCTCTCATCAACAAGTGTTTCATACACAGAATAGCATTCAGAGATGATATTCTTCAGTACAATTGTACAGAGTGGTTATCTGAGTTACTGTAGACTTTATCAGTTCACACCAGTCTGACCATTCTCTGTTGATCTCTCTCATGAACAAGTATTTCATACACAGAACAGCATTCAGAAATGATATTCTTCAGTACAATTGTACAGAGTGGTTATCTGAGTTACTGTAGACTTTATCAGTTCACACCAGTCTGATCATTCTCTGTTGATCTCTCATCAACAAGTGTTTCATACACAGAACAGCATTCAGAGATGATATTCTTCAACACAATTGTACAGAGTGGTTATCTGAGTTACTGTAGACTTTATCAGTTCACACCAGTCTGACCATTCTCTGTTGATCTCTCATCAACAAGTGTTTCATACACAGAACAGCATTCAGAGATGATATTCTTCAGCACAATTGTACAGAGTGGTTATCTGAATTACTGTAGACTTTATCAGTCCAAACCAGTCTGATCATTCTCTGTTGATCTCTCATCAACAAGTGTTTCATACACAGAACAGCATTCAGAGATGATATTCTTCAGTACAATTGTACAGAGTGGTTATCTGAGTTACTGTAGACTTTATCAGTTCAGTCTGATCATTCTCTGTTGATCTCTCATCAACAGGTGTTTCATACACAGAACAGCATTCAGAGATGATATTCTTCAACACAATTGGACAGAGTGGTTATCTGAGTTACTGTAGACTTTATCAGTTCAGTCTGATCATTCTCTGTTGATCTCTCATCAACAGGTGTTTCATACACAGAACAGCATTCAGAGATGATATTCTTCAGTACAATTGTACAGAGTGGTTATCTGAGTTACTGTAGACTTTATCAGTTCAGTCTGATCATTCTCTGTTGATCTCTCATCAACAGGTGTTTCATACACAGAACAGCATTCAGAGATGATATTCTTCAACACAATTGTACAGAGTGGTTATCTGAGTTACTGTAGACTTTATAAGTTCACAACAGTCTGTCCATTCTCTGTTGATCTCTCATCAACAAGTGTTTCATACACAGAACAGCATTCAGAGATGATATTCTTCAACACAATTGTACAGAGTGTTTATCTGAGTTACTGTAGACTTTATCAGTTCATACAGTCTGATCATTCTCTGTTGATCTCTCATCAACAAGTGTTTCATACACAGAACAGCATTCAGAGATGATATTCTTCAGTACAATTGTACAGAGTGGTTGTCTGAGTTACTGTAGACTTTATCAGTTCAGTCTGATCATTCTCTGTTGATCTCTCTTCAACAGGTGTTTCATACAAAGAACAGCATTCAGAGATGATATTCTTCAACACAATTGGACAGAGTGGTTATCTGAGTTACTGTAGACTTTATCAATTCAAACCAGTCTGACCATTCTCTGCTGATCTCTCATCAACAAGTGTTTCATACACAGAATAGCATTCAGAGATGATATTCTTCAGTACAATAGTACAGAGTGGTTATCTGAGTTACTGTAGACTTTATCAGTTCACACCAGTCTGACCATTCTCTGTTGATCTCTCTCATCAACAAGTATTTCATACACAGAACAGCATTCAGAGATGATATTCTTCAGTACAATTGTACAGAGTGGTTATCTGAGTTACTGTAGACTTTATCAGTTCACACCAGTCTGACCATTCTCTGTTGATCTCTCTCATCAACAAGTATTTCATACACAGAACAGCATTCAGAGATGATATTCTTCAACACAATTGTACAGAGTGGTTATCTGAGTTACTGTAGACTTTATCAGTTCACACCAGTCTGACCATTCTCTGTTGATCTCTCATCAACAAGTGTTTCATACACAGAACAGCATTCAGAGATGATATTCTTCAGCACAATTGTACAGAGTGTTTATCTGAGTTACTGTAGACTTTATCAGTTCAAACCAGTCTGTTCATTCTCTGTTGATCTCTCATCAACAAGTGTTTGATACACAGAACAGCATTCAGAGATGATATTCTTCAACACAATTGTACAGAGTGGTTATCTGAGTTACTGTAGACTTTATCAGTTCATACAGTCTGATCATTCTCTGTTGATCTCTCATCAACAAATGTTTCATACACAGAACAGCATTCAGAGATGATATTCATCAGTACAATTGTACAGAGTGGTTATCTGAGTTCCTGTAGACTTTATCAGTTCACACCAGTCTGTCCATTCTCTGTTGATCTCTCATCAACAAGTGTTTCATACACAGAACAGCATTCAGAGATGATATTCTTCAACACAATGGTACAGAGTGGTTATCTGAGTTACTGTAGACTTTATCAGTTCACACCAGTCTGATCATTCTCTGTTGATCTCTCATCAACAAGTGTTTCATACACAGAACAGCATTCAGAGATGATATTCTTCAACACAATTGTACAGAGTGGTTATCTGAGTTACTGTAGACTTTATCAGTTCACACCAGTCTGACCATTCTCTGTTGATCTCTCATCAACAAGTGTTTCATACACAGAACAGCATTCAGAGATGATATTCTTCAGCACAATTGTACAGAGTGGTTATCTGAGTTACTGTAGACTTTATCAGTCCAAACCAGTCTGATCATTCTCTGTTGATCTCTCATCAACAAGTGTTTCATACACAGAACAGCATTCAGAGATGATATTCTTCAGTACAATTGTACAGAGTGGTTATCTGAGTTACTGTAGACTTTATCAGTTCAGTCTGATCATTCTCTGTTGATCTCTCATCAACAGGTGTTTCATACACAGAACAGCATTCAGAGATGATATTCTTCAACACAATTGGACAGAGTGGTTATCTGAGTTACTGTAGACTTTATCAGTTCACACCAGTCTGTCCATTCTCTGTTGATCTCTCATCAACAAGTGTTTCATACACAGAACAGCATTCAGAGATGATATTCTTCAACACAATTGTACAGAGTGTTTATCTGAGTTACTGTAGACTTTATCAGTTCAAACCAGTCTGTTCATTCTCTGTTGCTCTCTCATCAACAAGTGTTTCATACACAGAACAGCATTCAGAGATGATATTCATCAACACAATTGTACAGAGTGGTTATCTGAGTTACTGTAGACTTTATCAGTTCACACCAGTCTGATCATTCTCTGTTGATCTCTCATCAACAAGTGTTTCATACACAGAACAGCATTCAGAGATGATATTCTTCAGTACAATTGTACAGAGTGGTTATCTGAGTTACTGTAGACTTTATCAGTTCAGTCTGATCATTCTCTGTTGATCTCTCATCAACAGGTGTTTCATACACAGAACAGCATTCAGAGATGATATTCTTCAACACAATTGGACAGAGTGGTTATCTGAGTTACTGTAGACTTTATCAATTCAAACCAGTCTGACCATTCTCTGCTGATCTCTCATCAACAAGTGTTTCATACACAGAATAGCATTCAGAGATGATATTCTTCAGTACAATTGTACAGAGTGGTTATCTGAGTTACTGTAGACTTTATCAGTTCACACCAGTCTGACCATTCTCTGTTGATCTCTCTCATGAACAAGTATTTCATACACAGAACAGCATTCAGAGATGATATTCTTCAGTACAATTGTACAGAGTGGTTATCTGAGTTACTGTAGACTTTATCAGTTCACACCAGTCTGATCATTCTCTGTTGATCTCTCATCAACAAGTGTTTCATACACAGAACAGCATTCAGAGATGATATTCTTCAACACAATTGTACAGAGTGGTTATCTGAGTTACTGTAGACTTTATCAGTTCACACCAGTCTGACCATTCTCTGTTGATCTCTCATCAACAAGTGTTTCATACACAGAACAGCATTCAGAGATGATATTCTTCAGCACAATTGTACAGAGTGGTTATCTGAATTACTGTAGACTTTATCAGTCCAAACCAGTCTGATCATTCTCTGTTGATCTCTCATCAACAAGTGTTTCATACACAGAACAGCATTCAGAGATGATATTCTTCAGTACAATTGTACAGAGTGGTTATCTGAGTTACTGTAGACTTTATCAGTTCAGTCTGATCATTCTCTGTTGATCTCTCATCAACAGGTGTTTCATACACAGAACAGCATTCAGAGATGATATTCTTCAACACAATTGGACAGAGTGGTTATCTGAGTTACTGTAGACTTTATCAGTTCAGTCTGATCATTCTCTGTTGATCTCTCATCAACAGGTGTTTCATACACAGAACAGCATTCAGAGATGATATTCTTCAGTACAATTGTACAGAGTGGTTATCTGAGTTACTGTAGACTTTATCAGTTCAGTCTGATCATTCTCTGTTGATCTCTCATCAACAGGTGTTTCATACACAGAACAGCATTCAGAGATGATATTCTTCAACACAATTGTACAGAGTGGTTATCTGAGTTACTGTAGACTTTATAAGTTCACAACAGTCTGTCCATTCTCTGTTGATCTCTCATCAACAAGTGTTTCATACACAGAACAGCATTCAGAGATGATATTCTTCAACACAATTGTACAGAGTGTTTATCTGAGTTACTGTAGACTTTATCAGTTCATACAGTCTGATCATTCTCTGTTGATCTCTCATCAACAAGTGTTTCATACACAGAACAGCATTCAGAGATGATATTCTTCAGTACAATTGTACAGAGTGGTTGTCTGAGTTACTGTAGACTTTATCAGTTCAGTCTGATCATTCTCTGTTGATCTCTCTTCAACAGGTGTTTCATACAAAGAACAGCATTCAGAGATGATATTCTTCAACACAATTGTACAGAGTGGTTATCTGAGTTACTGTAGACTTTATCAATTCAAACCAGTCTGACCATTCTCTGCTGATCTCTCATCAACAAGTGTTTCATACACAGAATAGCATTCAGAGATGATATTCTTCAGTACAATAGTACAGAGTGGTTATCTGAGTTACTGTAGACTTTATCAGTTCACACCAGTCTGACCATTCTCTGTTGATCTCTCTCATCAACAAGTATTTCATACACAGAACAGCATTCAGAGATGATATTCTTCAGTACAATTGTACAGAGTGGTTATCTGAGTTACTGTAGACTTTATCAGTTCACACCAGTCTGACCATTCTCTGTTGATCTCTCTCATCAACAAGTATTTCATACACAGAACAGCATTCAGAGATGATATTCTTCAACACAATTGTACAGAGTGGTTATCTGAGTTACTGTAGACTTTATCAGTTCACACCAGTCTGACCATTCTCTGTTGATCTCTCATCAACAAGTGTTTGATACACAGAACAGCATTCAGAGATGATATTCTTCAACACAATTGTACAGAGTGGTTATCTGAGTTACTGTAGACTTTATCAGTTCATACAGTCTGATCATTCTCTGTTGATCTCTCATCAACAAATGTTTCATACACAGAACAGCATTCAGAGATGATATTCATCAGTACAATTGTACAGAGTGGTTATCTGAGTTCCTGTAGACTTTATCAGTTCACACCAGTCTGTCCATTCTCTGTTGATCTCTCATCAACAAGTGTTTCATACACAGAACAGCATTCAGAGATGATATTCTTCAACACAATGGTACAGAGTGGTTATCTGAGTTACTGTAGACTTTATCAGTTCACACCAGTCTGATCATTCTCTGTTGATCTCTCATCAACAAGTGTTTCATACACAGAACAGCATTCAGAGATGATATTCTTCAACACAATTGTACAGAGTGGTTATCTGAGTTACTGTAGACTTTATCAGTTCACACCAGTCTGACCATTCTCTGTTGATCTCTCATCAACAAGTGTTTCATACACAGAACAGCATTCAGAGATGATATTCTTCAGCACAATTGTACAGAGTGGTTATCTGAGTTACTGTAGACTTTATCAGTCCAAACCAGTCTGATCATTCTCTGTTGATCTCTCATCAACAAGTGTTTCATACACAGAACAGCATTCAGAGATGATATTCTTCAGTACAATTGTACAGAGTGGTTATCTGAGTTACTGTAGACTTTATCAGTTCAGTCTGATCATTCTCTGTTGATCTCTCATCAACAGGTGTTTCATACACAGAACAGCATTCAGAGATGATATTCTTCAACACAATTGGACAGAGTGGTTATCTGAGTTACTGTAGACTTTATCAGTTCACACCAGTCTGTCCATTCTCTGTTGATCTCTCATCAACAAGTGTTTCATACACAGAACAGCATTCAGAGATGATATTCTTCAACACAATTGTACAGAGTGTTTATCTGAGTTACTGTAGACTTTATCAGTTCAAACCAGTCTGTTCATTCTCTGTTGATCTCTCATCAACAAGTGTTTCATACACAGAACAGCATTCAGAGATGATATTCATCAACACAATTGTACAGAGTGGTTATCTGAGTTATTGTAGACTTTATCAGTTCAAACCAGTCTGACCATTCTCTGTTGCTCTCTCATCAACAAGTGTTTCATACACAGAACAGCATTCAGAGCTGATATTCATCAACACAATTGTACAGAGTGGTTATCTGAGTTACTGTAGACTTTATCAGTTCACACCAGTCTGATCATTCTCTGTTGATCTCTCATCAACAAGTGTTTCATACACAGAACAGCATTCAGAGATGATATTCTTCAACACAATTGTACAGAGTGGTTATCTGAGTTACTGTAGATTTTATCAATTCAAACCAGTCTGACCATTCTCTGCTGATCTCTCATCAACAAGTGTTTCATACACAGAATAGCATTCAGAGATGATATTCTTCAGTACAATTGTACAGAGTGCTTATCTGAGTTACTGTAGACTTTATCAGTTCACACCAGTCTGACCATTCTCTGTTGATCGCTCTCATGAACAAGTATTTCATACACAGAACAGCATTCAGAGATGATATTCTTCAGTACAATTGTACAGAGTGGTTATCTGAGTTACTGTAGACTTTATCAGTTCACACCAGTCTGATCATTCTCTGTTGATCTCTCATCAACAAGTGTTTCATACACAGAACAGCATTCAGAGATGATATTCTTCAGCACAATTGTACAGAGTGGTTATCTGAGTTACTGTAGACTTTATCAGTCCAAACCAGTCTGATCATTCTCTGTTGATCTCTCATCAACAAGTGTTTCATACACAGAACAGCATTCAGAGATGATATTCTTCAGTACAATTGTACAGAGTGGTTATCTGAGTTACTGTAGACTTTATCAGTTCAGTCTGATCATTCTCTGTTGATCTCTCATCAACAGGTGTTTCATACACAAAACAGCATTCAGAGATGATATTCTTCAACACAATTGGACAGAGTGGTTATCTGAGTTACTGTAGACTTTATCAGTTCACACCAGTCTGTCCATTCTCTGTTGATCTCTCATCAACAAGTGTTTCATACACAGAACAGCATTCAGAGATGATATTCTTCAACACAATTGTACAGAGTGTTTATCTGAGTTACTGTAGACTTTATCAGTTCAAACCAGTCTGTTCATTCTCTGTTGATCTCTCATCAACAAGTGTTTCATACACAGAACAGCATTCAGAGATGATATTCATCAACACAATTGTACAGAGTGGTTATCTGAGTTACTGTAGACTTTATCAGTTCACATCAGTCTGACCATTCTCTGTTGATCTCTCATCAACAAGTGTTTCATACACAGAATAGCATTCAGAGATGATATTCTTCAGCACAATTGTACAGAGTGGTTATCTGAGTTACTGTAGACTTTATCAGTTCAAACCAGTCTGACCATTCTCTGTTGCTCTCTCATCAACAAGTGTTTCATACACAGAACAGCATTCAGAGATGATATTCATCAACACAATTGTACAGAGTGGTTATCTGAGTTACTGTAGACTTTATCAGTTCACACCAGTCTGATCATTCTCTGTTGATCTCTCATCAACAAGTGTTTCATACACAGAACAGCATTCAGAGATGATATTCTTCAACACAATTGTACAGAGTGGTTATCTGAGTTACTGTAGATTTTATCAATTCAAACCAGTCTGACCATTCTCTGCTGATCTCTCATCAACAAGTGTTTCATACACAGAATAGCATTCAGAGATGATATTCTTCAGTACAATTGTACAGAGTGCTTATCTGAGTTACTGTAGACTTTATCAGTTCACACCAGTCTGACCATTCTCTGTTGATCGCTCTCATGAACAAGTATTTCATACACAGAACAGCATTCAGAGATGATATTCTTCAGTACAATTGTACAGAGTGGTTATCTGAGTTACTGTAGACTTTATCAGTTCACACCAGTCTGATCATTCTCTGTTGATCTCTCATCAACAAGTGTTTCATACACAGAACAGCATTCAGAGATGATATTCTTCAGTACAATTGTACAGAGTGGTTATCTGAGTTACTGTAGACTTTATCAGTTCAGTCTGATCATTCTCTGTTGATCTCTCATCAACAGGTGTTTCATACACAGAACAGCATTCAGAGATGATATTCTTCAACACAATTGGACAGAGTGGTTATCTGAGTTACTGTAGACTTTATCAATTCAAACCAGTCTGACCATTCTCTGCTGATCTCTCATCAACAAGTGTTTCATACACAGAATAGCATTCAGAGATGATATTCTTCAGTACAATTGTACAGAGTGGTTATCTGAGTTACTGTAGACTTTATCAGTTCACACCAGTCTGACCATTCTCTGTTGATCTCTCTCATGAACAAGTATTTCATACACAGAACAGCATTCAGAGATGATATTCTTCAGTACAATTGTACAGAGTGGTTATCTGAGTTACTGTAGACTTTATCAGTTCACACCAGTCTGATCATTCTCTGTTGATCTCTCATCAACAAGTGTTTCATACACAGAACAGCATTCAGAGATGATATTCTTCAACACAATTGTACAGAGTGGTTATCTGAGTTACTGTAGACTTTATCAGTTCACACCAGTCTGACCATTCTCTGTTGATCTCTCATCAACAAGTGTTTCATACACAGAACAGCATTCAGAGATGATATTCTTCAGCACAATTGTACAGAGTGGTTATCTGAATTACTGTAGACTTTATCAGTCCAAACCAGTCTGATCATTCTCTGTTGATCTCTCATCAACAAGTGTTTCATACACAGAACAGCATTCAGAGATGATATTCTTCAGTACAATTGTACAGAGTGGTTATCTGAGTTACTGTAGACTTTATCAGTTCAGTCTGATCATTCTCTGTTGATCTCTCATCAACAGGTGTTTCATACACAGAACAGCATTCAGAGATGATATTCTTCAACACAATTGGACAGAGTGGTTATCTGAGTTACTGTAGACTTTATAAGTTCACAACAGTCTGTCCATTCTCTGTTGATCTCTCATCAGCAAGTGTTTCATACACAGAACAGCATTCAGAGATGATATTCTTCAACACAATTGTACAGAGTGTTTATCTGAGTTACTGTAGACTTTATCAGTTCATACAGTCTGATCATTCTCTGTTGATCTCTCATCAACAAGTGTTTCATACACAGAACAGCATTCAGAGATGATATTCTTCAGTACAATTGTACAGAGTGGTTGTCTGAGTTACTGTAGACTTTATCAGTTCAGTCTGATCATTCTCTGTTGATCTCTCTTCAACAGGTGTTTCATACAAAGAACAGCATTCAGAGATGATATTCTTCAACACAATTGGACAGAGTGGTTATCTGAGTTACTGTAGACTTTATCAATTCAAACCAGTCTGACCATTCTCTGCTGATCTCTCATCAACAAGTGTTTCATACACAGAATAGCATTCAGAGATGATATTCTTCAGTACAATAGTACAGAGTGGTTATCTGAGTTACTGTAGACTTTATCAGTTCACACCAGTCTGACCATTCTCTGTTGATCTCTCTCATCAACAAGTATTTCATACACAGAACAGCATTCAGAGATGATATTCTTCAGTACAATTGTACAGAGTGGTTATCTGAGTTACTGTAGACTTTATCAGTTCACACCAGTCTGACCATTCTCTGTTGATCTCTCTCATCAACAAGTATTTCATACACAGAACAGCATTCAGAGATTATATTCTTCAACACAATTGGACAGAGTGGTTATCTGAGTTACTGTAGACTTTATCAGTTCACACCAGTCTGACCATTCTCTGTTGATCTCTCATCAACAAGTGTTTCATACACAGAACTGCATTCAGAGATGATATTCTTCAGCACAATTGTACAGAGTGTTTATCTGAGTTACTGTAGACTTTATCAGTTCAAACCAGTCTGTTCATTCTCTGTTGATCTCTCATCAACAAGTGTTTGATACACAGAACAGCATTCAGAGATGATATTCATCAGCACAATTGTACAGAGTGTTTATCTGAGTTACTGTAGACTTTATCAGTTCACACCAGTCTGTCCATTCTCTGTTGATCTCTCATCAACAAGTGTTTCATACACAGAACAGCATTCAGAGATGATATTCTTCAACACAATTGTACAGAGTGGTTATCTGAGTTACTGTAGACTTTATCAGTTCATACAGTCTGATCATTCTCTGTTGATCTCTCATCAACAAATGTTTCATACACAGAACAGCATTCAGAGATGATATTCTTCAACACAATTGGACAGAGTGGTTATCTAAGTTACTGTAGACTTTATCAATTCAAACCAGTCTGATCATTCTCTGCTGATCTCTCATCAACAAGTGTTTCATACACAGAACAGCATTCAGAGATGATATTCTTCAACACAATGGTACAGAGTGGTTATCTGAGTTACTGTAGACTTTATCAGTTCACACCAGTCTGATCATTCTCTGTTGATCTCTCATCAACAAGTGTTTCATACACAGAACAGCATTCAGAGATGATATTCTTCAACACAATTGTACAGAGTGGTTATCTGAGTTACTGTAGACTTTATCAGTTCACACCAGTCTGACCATTCTCTGTTGATCTCTCATCAACAAGTGTTTCATACACAGAACAGCATTCAGAGATGATATTCTTCAGCACAATTGTACAGAGTGGTTATCTGAGTTACTGTAGACTTTATCAGTCCAAACCAGTCTGATCATTCTCTGTTGATCTCTCATCAACAAGTGTTTCATACACAGAACAGCATTCAGAGATGATATTCTTCAGTACAATTGTACAGAGTGGTTATCTGAGTTACTGTAGACTTTATCAGTTCAGTCTGATCATTCTCTGTTGATCTCTCATCAACAGGTGTTTCATACACAGAACAGCATTCAGAGATGATATTCTTCAACACAATTGGACAGAGTGGTTATCTGAGTTACTGTAGACTTTATCAGTTCACACCAGTCTGTCCATTCTCTGTTGATCTCTCATCAACAAGTGTTTCATACACAGAACAGCATTCAGAGAAGATATTCTTCAACACAATTGTACAGAGTGTTTATCTGAGTTACTGTAGACTTTATCAGTTCAAACCAGTCTGTTCATTCTCTGTTGATCTCTCATCAACAAGTGTTTCATACACAGAACAGCATTCAGAGATGATATTCATCAACACAATTGTACAGAGTGGTTATCTGAGTTACTGTAGACTTTATCAGTTCATACAGTCTGATCATTCTCTGTTGATCTCTCATCAACAAATGTTTCATACACAGAACAGCATTCAGAGATGATATTCATCAGTACAATTATACAGAGTGGTTATCTGAGTTCCTGTAGACTTTATCAGTTCACACCAGTCTGTCCATTCTCTGTTGATCTCTCATCAACAAGTGTTTCATACACAGAACAGCATTCAGAGATGATATTCTTCAACACAATTGGACAGAGTGGTTATCTAAGTTACTGTAGACTTTATCAATTCAAACCAGTCTGATCATTCTCTGCTGATCTCTCATCAACAAGTGTTTCATACACAGAACAGCATTCAGAGATGATATTCTTCAACACAATGGTACAGAGTGGTTATCTGAGTTACTGTAGACTTTATCAGTTCACACCAGTCTGATCATTCTCTGTTGATCTCTCATCAACAAGTGTTTCATACACAGAACAGCATTCAGAGATGATATTCTTCAACACAATTGTACAGAGTGGTTATCTGAGTTACTGTAGACTTTATCAGTTCACACCAGTCTGACCATTCTCTGTTGATCTCTCATCAACAAGTGTTTCATACACAGAACAGCATTCAGAGATGATATTCTTCAACACAATTGGACAGAGTGGTTATCTGAGTTACTGTAGACTTTATCAGTCCAAACCAGTCTGATCATTCTCTGTTGATCTCTCATCAACAAGTGTTTCATACACAGAACAGCATTCAGAGATGATATTCTTCAGTACAATTGTACAGAGTGGTTATCTGAGTTACTGTAGACTTTATCAGTTCAGTCTGATCATTCTCTGTTGATCTCTCATCAACAGGTGTTTCATACACAGAACAGCATTCAGAGATGATATTCTTCAACACAATTGGACAGAGTGGTTATCTGAGTTACTGTAGACTTTATCAGTTCACACCAGTCTGTCCATTCTCTGTTGATCTCTCATCAACAAGTGTTTCATACACAGAACAGCATTCAGAGATGATATTCTTCAACACAATTGTACAGAGTGTTTATCTGAGTTACTGTAGACTTTATCAGTTCAAACCAGTCTGTTCATTCTCTGTTGATCTCTCATCAACAAGTGTTTCATACACAGAACAGCATTCAGAGATGATATTCATCAACACAATTGTACAGAGTGGTTATCTGAGTTACTGTAGACTTTATCAGTTCACATCAGTCTGACCATTCTCTGTTGATCTCTCATCAACAAGTGTTTCATACACAGAATAGCATTCAGAGATGATATTCTTCAGCACAATTGTACAGAGTGGTTATCTGAGTTACTGTAGACTTTATCAGTTCAAACCAGTCTGACCATTCTCTGTTGCTCTCTCATCAACAAGTGTTTCATACACAGAACAGCATTCAGAGATGATATTCATCAACACAATTGTACAGAGTGGTTATCTGAGTTACTGTAGACTTTATCAGTTCACACCAGTCTGATCATTCTCTGTTGATCTCTCATCAACAAGTGTTTCATACACAGAACAGCATTCAGAGATGATATTCTTCAACACAATTGTACAGAGTGGTTATCTGAGTTACTGTAGATTTTATCAATTCAAACCAGTCTGACCATTCTCTGCTGATCTCTCATCAACAAGTGTTTCATACACAGAATAGCATTCAGAGATGATATTCTTCAGTACAATTGTACAGAGTGCTTATCTGAGTTACTGTAGACTTTATCAGTTCACACCAGTCTGACCATTCTCTGTTGATCTCTCATCAACAAGTGTTTCATACACAGAATAGCATTCAGAGATGATATTCTTCAGTACAATTGTACAGAGTGCTTATCTGAGTTACTGTAGACTTTATCAGTTCACACCAGTCTGACCATTCTCTGTTGATCGCTCTCATGAACAAGTATTTCATACACAGAACAGCATTCAGAGATGATATTCTTCAGTACAATTGTACAGAGTGGTTATCTGAGTTACTGTAGACTTTATCAGTTCACACCAGTCTGATCATTCTCTGTTGATCTCTCATCAACAAGTGTTTCATACAGAGAACAGCATTCAGAGATGATATTCTTCAGTACAATTGTACAGAGTGGTTATCTGAGTTACTGTAGACTTTATCAGTTCAGTCTGATCATTCTCTGTTGATCTCTCATCAACAGGTGTTTCATACACAGAACAGCATTCAGAGATGATATTCTTCAACACAATTGGACAGAGTGGTTATCTGAGTTACTGTAGACTTTATCAATTCAAACCAGTCTGACCATTCTCTGCTGATCTCTCATCAACAAGTGTTTCATACACAGAATAGCATTCAGAGATGATATTCTTCAGTACAATTGTACAGAGTGGTTATCTGAGTTACTGTAGACTTTATCAGTTCACACCAGTCTGACCATTCTCTGTTGATCTCTCTCATGAACAAGTATTTCATACACAGAACAGCATTCAGAGATGATATTCTTCAGTACAATTGTACAGAGTGGTTATCTGAGTTACTGTAGACTTTATCAGTTCACACCAGTCTGATCATTCTCTGTTGATCTCTCATCAACAAGTGTTTCATACACAGAACAGCATTCAGAGATGATATTCTTCAACACAATTGTACAGAGTGGTTATCTGAGTTACTGTAGACTTTATCAGTTCACACCAGTCTGACCATTCTCTGTTGATCTCTCATCAACAAGTGTTTCATACACAGAACAGCATTCAGAGATGATATTCTTCAGCACAATTGTACAGAGTGGTTATCTGAATTACTGTAGACTTTATCAGTCCAAACCAGTCTGATCATTCTCTGTTGATCTCTCATCAACAAGTGTTTCATACACAGAACAGCATTCAGAGATGATATTCTTCAGTACAATTGTACAGAGTGGTTATCTGAGTTACTGTAGACTTTATCAGTTCAGTCTGATCATTCTCTGTTGATCTCTCATCAACAGGTGTTTCATACACAGAACAGCATTCAGAGATGATATTCTTCAACACAATTGGACAGAGTGGTTATCTGAGTTACTGTAGACTTTATCAGTTCACACCAGTCTGTCCATTCTCTGTTGATCTCTCATCAACAAGTGTTTGATACACAGAACAGCATTCAGAGATGATATTCATCAGTACAATTGTACAGAGTGGTTATCTGAGTTACTGTAGACTTTATCAGTTCGCACCAGTCTGACCATTCTCTGTTGATCTCTCATCAACAAGTGTTTCATACACAGAACAGCATTCAGAGATGATATTCTTCAGCACAGTTGTACAGAGTGTTTATCTGAGTTACTGTAGACTTTATCAGTTCATACAGACTGATCATTCTCTGTTGATCTCTCATCAACAAGTGTTTCATACACAGAACAGCATTCAGAGATGATATTCATCAGCACAATTGTACAGAGTGGTTATCTGAGTTACTGTAGACTTTATCAGTTCACACCAGTCTGACCATTCTCTGTTGATCTCTCATCAACAAGTGTTTCATACACAGAACAGCATTCAGAGATGATATTCTTCAGCACAATTGTACAGAGTGGTTATCTGAGTTACTGTAGACTTTATCAGTTCAAACCAGTCTGACCATTCTCTGTTGCTCTCTCATCAACAAGTGTTTCATACACAGAACAGCATTCAGAGATGATATTCTTCAGTACAATTGTACAGAGTGGTTATCTGAGTTACTGTAGACTTTATCAGTTCAGTCTGATCATTCTCTGTTGATCTCTCATCAATAAGTGTTTGATACACAGAATAGCATTCAGAGATGATATTCATCAGCACAATTGTACAAAGTGTTTATCTGAGTTACTGTAGACTTTATCAGTTCATACAGTCTGATCATTCTCTGTTGATCTCTCATCAACAAGTGTTTCATACACAGAACAGCATTCAGAGATGATATTCATCAGTACAATTGTACAGAGTGGTTATCTGAGTTACTGTAGACTTTATCAGTTCGCACCAGTCTGACCATTCTCTGTTGATCTCTCATCAACAAGTGATTCATACACAGAACAGCATTCAGAGATGATATTCTTCAGCACAATTGTACAGAGTGTTTATCTGAGTTACTGTAGACTTTATCAGTTCATACAGACTGATCATTCTCTGTTGATCTCTCATCAACAAGTGTTTCATACACAGAACAGCATTCAGAGATGATATTCATCAGCACAATTGTACAGAGTGGTTATCTGAGTTACTGTAGACTTTATCAGTTCACACCAGTCTGACCATTCTCTGTTGATCTCTCATCAACAAGTGTTTCATACACAGAACAGCATTCAGAGATGATATTCTTCAGCACAATTGTACAGAGTGGTTATCTGAGTTACTGTAGACTTTATCAGTCCAAACCAGTCTGACCATTCTCTGTTGCTCTCTCATCAACAAGTGTTTCATACACAGAACAGCATTCAGAGATGATATTCTTCAGTACAATTGTACAGAGTGGTTATCTGAGTTACTGTAGACTTTATCAGTTCAGTCTGATCATTCTCTGTTGATCTCTCATCAACAGGTGTTTCATACACAGAACAGCATTCAGAGATGATATTCTTCAACACAATTGGACAGAGTGGTTATCTGAGTTACTGTAGACTTTATCAGTTCACACCAGTCTGTCCATTCTCTGTTGATCTCTCATCAACAAGTGTTTCATACACAGAACAGCATTCACAGATGATATTCTTCAACACAATTGTACAGAGTGGTTATCTGAGTTACTGTAGACTTTATCAGTTCACACCAGTCTGACCATTCTCTGTTAATGTCTCATCAACAAGTGTTTCATACACTGAACAGCATTCAGAGATGATATTCTTCAGCACAATTGTACAGAGTGTTTATCTGAATTACTGTAGACTTTATCAGTTCAAACCAGTCTGTTCATTCTCTGTTGATCTCTCATCAACAAGTGTTTGATACACAGAACAGCATTCAGAGATGATATTCATCAGTACAATTGTACAGAGTGGTTATCTGAGTTACTGTAGACTTTATCAGTTCGCACCAGTCTGACCATTCTCTGTTGATCTCTCATCAACAAGTGTTTCATACACAGAACAGCATTCAGAGATGATATTCTTCAGCACAGTTGTACAGAGTGTTTATCTGAGTTACTGTAGACTTTATCAGTTCATACAGACTGATCATTCTCTGTTGATCTCTCATCAACAAGTGTTTCATACACAGAACAGCATTCAGAGATGATATTCATCAGCACAATTGTACAGAGTGGTTATCTGAGTTACTGTAGACTTTATCAGTTCACACCAGTCTGACCATTCTCTGTTGATCTCTCATCAACAAGTGTTTCATACACAGAACAGAATTCAGAGATGATATTCATCAACACAATTGTACAGAGTGGTTATCTGAGTTACTGTAGACTTTATCAGTTCACATCAGTCTGACCATTCTCTGTTGATCTCTCATCAACAAGTGTTTCATACACAGAACAGCATTCAGAGATGATATTCTTCAGCACAATTGTACAGAGTGGTTATCTGAGTTACTGTAGACTTTATCAGTTCAAACCAGTCTGACCATTCTCTGTTGCTCTCTCATCAACAAGTGTTTCATACACAGAACAGCATTCAGAGATGATATTCTTCAGTACAATTGTACAGAGTGGTTATCTGAGTTACTGTAGACTTTATCAGTTCAGTCTGATCATTCTCTGTTGATCTCTCATCAATAAGTGTTTGATACACAGAATAGCATTCAGAGATGATATTCATCAGCACAATTGTACAAAGTGTTTATCTGAGTTACTGTAGACTTTATCAGTTCATACAGTCTGATCATTCTCTGTTGATCTCTCATCAACAAGTGTTTCATACACAGAACAGCATTCAGAGATGATATTCATCAGTACAATTGTACAGAGTGGTTATCTGAGTTACTGTAGACTTTATCAGTTCGCACCAGTCTGACCATTCTCTGTTGATCTCTCATCAACAAGTGATTCATACACAGAACAGCATTCAGAGATGATATTCTTCAGCACAATTGTACAGAGTGTTTATCTGAGTTACTGTAGACTTTATCAGTTCATACAGACTGATCATTCTCTGTTGATCTCTCATCAACAAGTGTTTCATACACAGAACAGCATTCAGAGATGATATTCATCAGCACAATTGTACAGAGTGGTTATCTGAGTTACTGTAGACTTTATCAGTTCACACCAGTCTGACCATTCTCTGTTGATCTCTCATCAACAAGTGTTTCATACACAGAACAGCATTCAGAGATGATATTCTTCAGCACAATTGTACAGAGTGGTTATCTGAGTTACTGTAGACTTTATCAGTCCAAACCAGTCTGACCATTCTCTGTTGCTCTCTCATCAACAAGTGTTTCATACACAGAACAGCATTCAGAGATGATATTCTTCAGTACAATTGTACAGAGTGGTTATCTGAGTTACTGTAGACTTTATCAGTTCAGTCTGATCATTCTCTGTTGATCTCTCATCAACAGGTGTTTCATACACAGAACAGCATTCAGAGATGATATTCTTCAACACAATTGGACAGAGTGGTTATCTGAGTTACTGTAGACTTTATCAGTTCACACCAGTCTGTCCATTCTCTGTTGATCTCTCATCAACAAGTGTTTCATACACAGAACAGCATTCACAGATGATATTCTTCAACACAATTGTACAGAGTGGTTATCTGAGTTACTGTAGACTTTATCAGTTCACACCAGTCTGACCATTCTCTGTTAATGTCTCATCAACAAGTGTTTCATACACTGAACAGCATTCAGAGATGATATTCTTCAGCACAATTGTACAGAGTGTTTATCTGAATTACTGTAGACTTTATCAGTTCAAACCAGTCTGTTCATTCTCTGTTGATCTCTCATCAACAAGTGTTTGATACACAGAACAGCATTCAGAGATGATATTCATCAGTACAATTGTACAGAGTGGTTATCTGAGTTACTGTAGACTTTATCAGTTCGCACCAGTCTGACCATTCTCTGTTGATCTCTCATCAACAATTGTTTCATACACAGAACAGCATTCAGAGATGATATTCTTCAGCACAATTGTACAGAGTGTTTATCTGAGTTACTGTAGACTTTATCAGTTCATACAGACTGATCATTCTCTGTTGATCTCTCATCAACAAGTGTTTCATACACAGAACAGCATTCAGAGATGATATTCATCAGCACAATTGTACAGAGTGGTTATCTGAGTTACTGTAGACTTTATCAGTTCACACCAGTCTGACCATTCTCTGTTGATCTCTCATCAACAAGTGTTTCATACACAGAACAGAATTCAGAGATGATATTCATCAACACAATTGTACAGAGTGGTTATCTGAGTTACTGTAGACTTTATTTGTTCACACCATTCTGACCATTCTCTGTTGATCTCTCATCAACAAGTGTTTCATACACAGAACAGCATTCAGAGATGATATTCTTCAGCACAATTGTACAGAGTGGTTATCTGAGTTACTGTAGACTTTATCAGTCCAAACCAGTCTGACCATTCTCTGTTGCTCTCTCATCAACAAGTGTTTCATACACAGAACAGCATTCAGAGATGATATTCTTCAGTACAATTGTACAGAGTGGTTATCTGAGTTACTGTAGACTTTATCAGTTCAGTCTGATCATTCTCTGTTGATCTCTCATCAACAAGTGTTTGATACACAGAACAGCATTCACAGATGATATTCTTCAACACAATTGTACAGAGTGGTTATCTGAGTTACTGTAGACTTTATCAGTTCGCACCAGTCTGACCATTCTCTGTTGATCTCTCATCAACAAGTGTTTCATACACAGAACAGCATTCAGAGATGATATTCTTCAGCACAATTGTACAGAGTGTTTATCTGAGTTACTGTAGACTTTATCAGTTCATACAGACTGATCATTCTCTGTTGATCTCTCATCAACAAGTGTTTCATACACAGAACAGCATTCAGAGATGATATTCATCAGCACAATTGTACAGAGTGGTTATCTGAGTTACTGTAGACTTTATCAGTTCACACCAGTCTGACCATTCTCTGTTGATCTCTCATCAACAAGTGTTTCATACACAGAACAGAATTCAGAGATGATATTCATCAACACAATTGTACAGAGTGGTTATCTGAGTTACTGTAGACTTTATCAGTTCACATCAGTCTGACCATTCTCTGTTGCTCTCTCATCAACAAGTGTTTCATACACAGAACAGCATTCAGAGATGATATTCTTCAGTACAATTGTACAGAGTGGTTATCTGAGTTACTGTAGACTTTATCAGTTCAGTCTGATCATTCTCTGTTGATCTCTCATCAACAAGTGTTTGATACACAGAATAGCATTCAGATATGATATTCATCAGCACAATTGTACAAAGTGTTTATCTGAGTTACTGTAGACTTTGTCAGTTCATACAGTCTGATCATTCTCTGTTGATCTCTCATCAACAAGTGTTTCATACACAGAACAGCATTCAGAGATGATATTCATCAGTACAATTGTACAGAGTGGTTATCTGAGTTACTGTAGACTTTATCAGTTCGCACCAGTGTGACCATTCTCTGTTGATCTCTCATCAACAAGTGATTCATACACAGAACAGCATTCAGAGATGATATTCTTCAGCACAATTGTACAGAGTGTTTATCTGAGTTACTGTAGACTTTATCAGTTCATACAGACTGATCATTCTCTGTTGATCTCTCATCAACAAGTGTTTCATACACAGAACAGCATTCAGAGATGATATTCATCAGCACAATTGTACAGAGTGGTTATCTGAGTTACTGTAGACTTTATCAGTTCACACCAGTCTGACCATTCTCTGTTGATCTCTCATCAACAAGTGTTTCATACACAGAACAGCATTCAGAGATGATATTCATCAACACAATTGTACAGAGTGGTTATCTGAGTTACTGTAGACTTTATTTGTTCACACCATTCTGACCATTCTCTGTTGATCTCTCATCAACAAGTGTTTCATACACAGAACAGCATTCAGAGATGATATTCTTCAGCACAATTGTACAGAGTGGTTATCTGAGTTACTGTAGACTTTATCAGTCCAAACCAGTCTGACCATTCTCTGTTGCTCTCTCATCAACAAGTGTTTCATACACAGAACAGCATTCAGAGATGATATTCTTCAGTACAATTGTACAGAGTGGTTATCTGAGTTACTGTAGACTTTATCAGTTCAGTCTGATCATTCTCTGTTGATCTCTCATCAACAAGTGTTTGATACACAGAACAGCATTCACAGATGATATTCTTCAACACAATTGTACAGAGTGGTTATCTGAGTTACTGTAGACTTTATCAGTTCGCACCAGTCTGACCATTCTCTGTTGATCTCTCATCAACAAGTGTTTCATACACAGAACAGCATTCAGAGATGATATTCTTCAGCACAATTGTACAGAGTGTTTATCTGAGTTACTGTAGACTTTATCAGTTCATACAGACTGATCATTCTCTGTTGATCTCTCATCAACAAGTGTTTCATACACAGAACAGCATTCAGAGATGATATTCATCAGCACAATTGTACAGAGTGGTTATCTGAGTTACTGTAGACTTTATCAGTTCACACCAGTCTGACCATTCTCTGTTGATCTCTCATCAACAAGTGTTTCATACACAGAACAGAATTCAGAGATGATATTCATCAACACAATTGTACAGAGTGGTTATCTGAGTTACTGTAGACTTTATCAGTTCACATCAGTCTGACCATTCTCTGTTGCTCTCTCATCAACAAGTGTTTCATACACAGAACAGCATTCAGAGATGATATTCTTCAGTACAATTGTACAGAGTGGTTATCTGAGTTACTGTAGACTTTATCAGTTCAGTCTGATCATTCTCTGTTGATCTCTCATCAACAAGTGTTTGATACACAGAATAGCATTCAGATATGATATTCATCAGCACAATTGTACAAAGTGTTTATCTGAGTTACTGTAGACTTTGTCAGTTCATACAGTCTGATCATTCTCTGTTGATCTCTCATCAACAAGTGTTTCATACACAGAACAGCATTCAGAGATGATATTCATCAGTACAATTGTACAGAGTGGTTATCTGAGTTACTGTAGACTTTATCAGTTCGCACCAGTGTGACCATTCTCTGTTGATCTCTCATCAACAAGTGATTCATACACAGAACAGCATTCAGAGATGATATTCTTCAGCACAATTGTACAGAGTGTTTATCTGAGTTACTGTAGACTTTATCAGTTCATACAGACTGATCATTCTCTGTTGATCTCTCATCAACAAGTGTTTCATACACAGAACAGCATTCAGAGATGATATTCATCAGCACAATTGTACAGAGTGGTTATCTGAGTTACTGTAGACTTTATCAGTTCACACCAGTCTGACCATTCTCTGTTGATCTCTCATCAACAAGTGTTTCATACACAGAACAGCATTCAGAGATGATATTCATCAACACAATTGTACAGAGTGGTTATCTGAGTTACTGTAGACTTTATTTGTTCACACCATTCTGACCATTCTCTGTTGATCTCTCATCAACAAGTGTTTCATACACAGAACAGCATTCAGAGATGATATTCTTCAGCACAATTGTACAGAGTGGTTATCTGAGTTACTGTAGACTTTATCAGTCCAAACCAGTCTGACCATTCTCTGTTGCTCTCTCATCAACAAGTGTTTCATACACAGAACAGCATTCAGAGATGATATTCTTCAGTACAATTGTACAGAGTGGTTATCTGAGTTACTGTAGACTTTATCAGTTCAGTCTGATCATTCTCTGTTGATCTCTCATCAACAGGTGTTTCATACACAGAACAGCATTCAGAGATGATATTCTTCAACACAATTGGACAGAGTGGTTATCTGAGTTACTGTAGACTTTATCAGTTCACACCAGTCTGTCCATTCTCTGTTGATCTCTCATCAACAAGTGTTTCATACACAGAACAGCATTCACAGATGATATTCTTCAACACAATTGTACAGAGTGGTTATCTGAGTTACTGTAGACTTTATCAGTTCACACCAGTCTGACCATTCTCTGTTAATGTCTCATCAACAAGTGTTTCATACACTGAACAGCATTCAGAGATGATATTCTTGAGCACAATTGTACAGAGTGTTTATCTGAATTACTGTAGACTTTATCAGTTCAAACCAGTCTGTTCATTCTCTGTTGATCTCTCATCAACAAGTGTTTCATACACAGAACAGCATTCAGAGATGATATTCATCAGCACAATTGTACAGAGTGGTTATCTGAGTTACTGTAGACTTTATCAGTTCACACCAGTCTGACCATTCTCTGTTGATCTCTCATCAACAAGTGTTTCATACACAGAACAGAATTCAGAGATGATATTCATCAACACAATTGTACAGAGTGGTTATCTGAGTTACTGTAGACTTTATCAGTTCACATCAGTCTGACCATTCTCTGTTGATCTCTCATCAACAAGTGTTTCATACACAGAACAGCATTCAGAGATGATATTCTTCAGCACAATTGTACAGAGTGGTTATCTGAGTTACTGTAGACTTTATCAGTTCAAACCAGTCTGACCATTCTCTGTTGCTCTCTCATCAACAAGTGTTTCATACACAGAACAGCATTCAGAGATGATATTCATCAGCACAATTGTACAAAGTGTTTATCTGAGTTACTGTAGACTTTATCAGTTCATACAGACTGATCATTCTCTGTTGATCTCTCATCAACAAGTGTTTCATACACAGAACAGCATTCAGAGATGATATTCATCAGCACAATTGTACAGAGTGGTTATCTGAGTTACTGTAGACTTTATCAGTTCACACCAGTCTGACCATTCTCTGTTGATCTCTCATCAACAAGTGTTTCATACACAGAACAGCATTCAGAGATGATATTCATCAACACAATTGTACAGAGTGGTTATCTGAGTTACTGTAGACTTTATCAGTTCACATCAGTCTGACCATTCTCTGTTGATCTCTCATCAACAAGTGTTTCATACACAGAACAGCATTCAGAGATGATATTCTTCAGCACAATTGTACGGAGTGGTTATCTGAGTTACTGTAGACTTTATCAGTTCAAACTAGTCTGACCATTCTCTGTTGCTCTCTCATCAACAAGTGTTTCATACACAGAACAGCATTCAGAGATGATATTCTTCAGTACAATTGTACAGAGTGGTTATCTGAGTTACTGTAGACTTTATCAGTTCAGTCTGATCATTCTCTGTTGATCTCTCATCAACAAGTGTTTCATACACAGAACAGCATTCAGAGATGATATTCTTCAACACAATTGTACAGAGAGGTTATCTGAGTTACTGTAGACTTTATTTGTTCACACCATTCTGACCATTCTCTGTTGATCTCTCATCAACAAGTGTTTCATACACAGTTTAACATTCAGAGATGATATTCTTCAGCACAATTGTACAGAGTGGTTATCTGAGTTACTGTAGACTTTATCAGTTCAAACCAGTCTGACCATTCTCTGTTGCTCTCTCATCAACAAGTGTTTCATACACAGAACAGCATTCAGAGATGATATTCTTCAGCACATTTGTACAGAGTGTTTATCTGAGTTACTGTAGACTTTATCAGTTCATACAGTCTGATCATTCTCTGTTGATCTCTCATCAACAAGTGTTTCATACACAGAACAGCATTCAGAGATGATATTCATCAGCACAATTGTACAGAGTGGTTATCTGAGTTACTGTAGACTTTATCAGTTCATACAGTCTGATCATTCTCTGTTGATCTCTCATCAACAAGTGTTTCATACACAGAACAGCATTCAGAGATGATATTCATCAACACAATTGTACAGAGTGGTTATCTGAGTTACTGTAGACTTTATCAGTTCACACCAGTCTGACCATTCTCTGTTGATCTCTCATTAACAAGTGTTTCATACACAGAACAGCATTCAGAGATGATATTCTTCAGCACAATTGTACAGAGTGGTTATCTGAGTTAATGTAGACTTTATCAGTTCAAACCAGTCTGACCATTCTCTGTTGCTCTCTCATCAACAAGTGTTTCATACACAGAAGAGCATTCAGAGATGATATTCTTCAGTACAATTGTACAGAGTGGTTATCTGAGTTACTGTAGACTTTATCAGTTCAGTCTGATCATTCTCTGTTGATCTCTCATCAACAGGTGTTTCATACACAGAACAGCATTCAGAGATGATATTCATCAACACAATTGTACAGAGTGGTTATCTGAGTTACTGTAGACTTTATCAGTTCACACCAGTCTGATCATTCTCTGCTGATCTCTCATCAACAAGTGTTTCATACACAGAATAGCATTCAGATATGATATTCTTCAGTACAATTGTACAGAGTGGTTATCTGAGTTACTGTAGACTTTATCAGTTCACACCAGTCTGACCATTCTCTGTTGATCTCTCTCATCAACAAGTATTTCATACACAGAACAGCATTCAGAGATGATATTCTTCAGTACAATTGTACAGAGTGGTTATCTGAGTTACTGTAGACTTTATCAGTTCACACCAGTCTGATCATTCTCTGTTGATCTCTCATCAACAAGTGTTTCATACACAGAACAGCATTCAGAGATGATATTCTTCAGTACAATTGTACAGAGTGGTTATCTGAGTTACTGTAGACTTTATCAGTTCAGTCTGATCATTCTCTGTTGATCTCTCATCAACAGGTGTTTCATACACAGAACAGCATTCAGAGATGATATTCATCAACACAATTGTACAGAGTGGTTATCTGAGTTACTGTAGACTTTATCAGTTCACACCAGTCTGATCATTCTCTGCTGATCTCTCATCAACAAGTGTTTCATACACAGAATAGCATTCAGATATGATATTCTTCAGTACAATTGTACAGAGTGGTTATCTGAGTTACTGTAGACTTTATCAGTTCACACCAGTCTGACCATTCTCTGTTGATCTCTCTCATCAACAAGTATTTCATACACAGAACAGCATTCAGAGATGATATTCTTCAGTACAATTGTACAGAGTGGTTATCTGAGTTACTGTAGACTTTATCAGTTCACACCAGTCTGATCATTCTCTGTTGATCTCTCATCAACAAGTGTTTCATTCACAGAACAGCATTCAGAGATGATATTCTTCAACACAATTGTACAGAGAGGTTATCTGAGTTACTGTAGACTTTATTTGTTCACACCATTCTGACCATTCTCTGTTGATCTCTCATCAACAAGTGTTTCATACACAGAACAGCATTCAGAGATGATATTCTTCAGCACAATTGTACAGAGTGGTTATCTGAGTTACTGTAGACTTTATCAGTCCAAACCAGTCTGACCATTCTCTGTTGCTCTCTCATCAACAAGTGTTTCATACACAGAACAGCATTCAGAGATGATATTCTTCAGTACAATTGTACAGAGTGGTTATCTGAGTTACTGTAGACTTTATCAGTTCAGTCTGATCATTCTCTGTTGATCTCTCATCAACAGGTGTTTCATACACAGAACAGCATTCAGAGATGATATTCTTCAACACAATTGGACAGAGTGGTTATCTGAGTTACTGTAGACTTTATCAGTTCACACCAGTCTGTCCATTCTCTGTTGATCTCTCATCAACAAGTGTTTCATACACAGAACAGCATTCACAGATGATATTCTTCAACACAATTGTACAGAGTGGTTATCTGAGTTACTGTAGACTTTATCAGTTCACACCAGTCTGACCATTCTCTGTTAATGTCTCATCAACAAGTGTTTCATACACAGAACAGCATTCAGAGATGATATTCTTCAGCACAATTGTACAGAGTGGTTATCTGAGTTACTGTAGACTTTATCAGTTCACACCAGTCTGTTCATTCTCTGTTGATCTCTCATCAACAAGTGTTTGATACACAGAACAGCATTCAGAGATGATATTCATCAGCACAATTGTACAGTGTGTTTATCTGAGTTACTGTAGACTTTATCAGTTCATACAGTCTGATCATTCTCTGTTGATCTCTCATCAACAAGTGTTTCATACACAGAACAGCATTCAGAGATGATATTCATCAGTACAATTGTACAGAGTGGTTATCTGAGTTACTGTAGACTTTATCAGTTCGCACCAGTCTGACCATTCTCTGTTGATCTCTCATCAACAAGTGTTTCATACACAGAACAGCATTCAGAGATGATATTCTTCAGCACAATTGTACAGATTGTTTATCTGAGTTACTGTAGACTTTATCAGTTCATACAGACTGATCATTCTCTGTTGATCTCTCATCAACAAGTGTTTCATACACAGAACAGCATTCAGAGATGATATTCATCAGCACAATTGTACAGAGTGGTTATCTGAGTTACTGTAGACTTTATCAGTAGACACCAGTCTGACCATTTTCTGTTGATCTCTCATCAACAAGTGTTTCATACACAGAACAGCATTCAGAGATGATATTCATCAACACAATTGTACAGAGTGGTTATCTGAGTTACTGTAGACTTTATCAGTTCACACCAGTCTGACCATTCTCTGTTGATCTCTCATCAACAAGTGTTTCATACACAGAACAGCATTCAGAGATGATATTCATCAACACAATTGTACAGAGTGGTTATCTGAGTTACTGTAGACTTTATCAGTTCACATCAGTCTGACCATTCTCTGTTGATCTCTCATCAACAAGTGTTTCATACACAGAATAGCATTCAGAGATGATATTCTTCAGCACAATTGTACAGAGTGGTTATCTGAGTTACTGTAGACTTTATCAGTTCAAACCAGTCTGACCATTCTCTGTTGCTCTCTCATCAACAAGTGTTTCATACACAGAACAGCATTCAGAGATGATATTCATCAACACAATTGTACAGAGTGGTTATCTGAGTTACTGTAGACTTTATCAGTTCACACCAGTCTGATCATTCTCTGTTGATCTCTCATCAACAAGTGTTTCATACACAGAACAGCATTCAGAGATGATATTCTTCAACACAATTGTACAGAGTGGTTATCTGAGTTACTGTAGATTTTATCAATTCAAACCAGTCTGACCATTCTCTGCTGATCTCTCATCAACAAGTGTTTCATACACAGAATAGCATTCAGAGATGATATTCTTCAGTACAATTGTACAGAGTGCTTATCTGAGTTACTGTAGACTTTATCAGTTCACACCAGTCTGACCATTCTCTGTTGATCGCTCTCATGAACAAGTATTTCATACACAGAACAGCATTCAGAGATGATATTCTTCAGTACAATTGTACAGAGTGGTTATCTGAGTTACTGTAGACTTTATCAGTTCACACCAGTCTGATCATTCTCTGTTGATCTCTCATCAACAAGTGTTTCATACACAGAACAGCATTCAGAGATGATATTCTTCAGTACAATTGTACAGAGTGGTTATCTGAGTTACTGTAGACTTTATCAGTTCAGTCTGATCATTCTCTGTTGATCTCTCATCAACAGGTGTTTCATACACAGAACAGCATTCAGAGATGATATTCTTCAACACAATTGGACAGAGTGGTTATCTGAGTTACTGTAGACTTTATCAATTCAAACCAGTCTGACCATTCTCTGCTGATCTCTCATCAACAAGTGTTTCATACACAGAATAGCATTCAGAGATGATATTCTTCAGTACAATTGTACAGAGTGGTTATCTGAGTTACTGTAGACTTTATCAGTTCACACCAGTCTGACCATTCTCTGTTGATCTCTCTCATGAACAAGTATTTCATACACAGAACAGCATTCAGAGATGATATTCTTCAGTACAATTGTACAGAGTGGTTATCTGAGTTACTGTAGACTTTATCAGTTCACACCAGTCTGATCATTCTCTGTTGATCTCTCATCAACAAGTGTTTCATACACAGAACAGCATTCAGAGATGATATTCTTCAACACAATTGTACAGAGTGGTTATCTGAGTTACTGTAGACTTTATCAGTTCACACCAGTCTGACCATTCTCTGTTGATCTCTCATCAACAAGTGTTTCATACACAGAACAGCATTCAGAGATGATATTCTTCAGCACAATTGTACAGAGTGGTTATCTGAATTACTGTAGACTTTATCAGTCCAAACCAGTCTGATCATTCTCTGTTGATCTCTCATCAACAAGTGTTTCATACACAGAACAGCATTCAGAGATGATATTCTTCAGTACAATTGTACAGAGTGGTTATCTGAGTTACTGTAGACTTTATCAGTTCAGTCTGATCATTCTCTGTTGATCTCTCATCAACAGGTGTTTCATACACAGAACAGCATTCAGAGATGATATTCTTCAACACAATTGGACAGAGTGGTTATCTGAGTTACTGTAGACTTTATAAGTTCACAACAGTCTGTCCATTCTCTGTTGATCTCTCATCAACAAGTGTTTCATACACAGAACAGCATTCAGAGATGATATTCTTCAACACAATTGTACAGAGTGTTTATCTGAGTTACTGTAGACTTTATCAGTTCATACAGTCTGATCATTCTCTGTTGATCTCTCATCAACAAGTGTTTCATACACAGAACAGCATTCAGAGATGATATTCTTCAGTACAATTGTACAGAGTGGTTGTCTGAGTTACTGTAGACTTTATCAGTTCAGTCTGATCATTCTCTGTTGATCTCTCTTCAACAGGTGTTTCATACAAAGAACAGCATTCAGAGATGATATTCTTCAACACAATTGGACAGAGTGGTTATCTGAGTTACTGTAGACTTTATCAATTCAAACCAGTCTGACCATTCTCTGCTGATCTCTCATCAACAAGTGTTTCATACACAGAATAGCATTCAGAGATGATATTCTTCAGTACAATAGTACAGAGTGGTTATCTGAGTTACTGTAGACTTTATCAGTTCACACCAGTCTGACCATTCTCTGTTGATCTCTCTCATCAACAAGTATTTCATACACAGAACAGCATTCAGAGATGATATTCTTCAGTACAATTGTACAGAGTGGTTATCTGAGTTACTGTAGACTTTATCAGTTCACACCAGTCTGACCATTCTCTGTTGATCTCTCTCATCAACAAGTATTTCATACACAGAACAGCATTCAGAGATTATATTCTTCAACACAATTGGACAGAGTGGTTATCTGAGTTACTGTAGACTTTATCAGTTCACACCAGTCTGACCATTCTCTGTTGATCTCTCATCAACAAGTGTTTCATACACAGAACAGCATTCACAGATGATATTCTTCAACACAATTGTACAGAGTGGTTATCTGAGTTACTGTAGACTTTATCAGTTCACACCAGTCTGACCATTCTCTGTTGATCTCTCATCAACAAGTGTTTCATACACAGAACAGCATTCAGAGATGATATTCTTCAGCACAATTGTACAGAGTGTTTATCTGAGTTACTGTAGACTTTATCAGTTCAAACCAGTCTGTTCATTCTCTGTTGATCTCTCATCAACAAGTGTTTGATACACAGAACAGCATTCAGAGATGATATTCTTCAACACAATTGTACAGAGTGGTTATCTGAGTTACTGTAGACTTTATCAGTTCATACAGTCTGATCATTCTCTGTTGATCTCTCATCAACAAATGTTTCATACACAGAACAGCATTCAGAGATGATATTCATCAGTACAATTGTACAGAGTGGTTATCTGAGTTCCTGTAGACTTTATCAGTTCACACCAGTCTGTCCATTCTCTGTTGATCTCTCATCAACAAGTGTTTCATACACAGAACAGCATTCAGAGATGATATTCTTCAACACAATGGTACAGAGTGGTTATCTGAGTTACTGTAGACTTTATCAGTTCACACCAGTCTGATCATTCTCTGTTGATCTCTCATCAACAAGTGTTTCATACACAGAACAGCATTCAGAGATGATATTCTTCAACACAATTGTACAGAGTGGTTATCTGAGTTACTGTAGACTTTATCAGTTCACACCAGTCTGACCATTCTCTGTTGATCTCTCATCAACAAGTGTTTCATACACAGAACAGCATTCAGAGATGATATTCTTCAGCACAATTGTACAGAGTGGTTATCTGAGTTACTGTAGACTTTATCAGTCCAAACCAGTCTGATCATTCTCTGTTGATCTCTCATCAACAAGTGTTTCATACACAGAACAGCATTCAGAGATGATATTCTTCAGTACAATTGTACAGAGTGGTTATCTGAGTTACTGTAGACTTTATCAGTTCAGTCTGATCATTCTCTGTTGATCTCTCATCAACAGGTGTTTCATACACAGAACAGCATTCAGAGATGATATTCTTCAACACAATTGGACAGAGTGGTTATCTGAGTTACTGTAGACTTTATCAGTTCACACCAGTCTGTCCATTCTCTGTTGATCTCTCATCAACAAGTGTTTCATACACAGAACAGCATTCAGAGATGATATTCTTCAACACAATTGTACAGAGTGTTTATCTGAGTTACTGTAGACTTTATCAGTTCAAACCAGTCTGTTCATTCTCTGTTGATCTCTCATCAACAAGTGTTTCATACACAGAACAGCATTCAGAGATGATATTCATCAACACAATTGTACAGAGTGGTTATCTGAGTTACTGTAGACTTTATCAGTTCAAACCAGTCTGACCATTCTCTGTTGCTCTCTCATCAACAAGTGTTTCATACACAGAACAGCATTCAGAGATGATATTCATCAACACAATTGTACAGAGTGGTTATCTGAGTTACTGTAGACTTTATCAGTTCACACCAGTCTGATCATTCTCTGTTGATCTCTCATCAACAAGTGTTTCATACACAGAACAGCATTCAGAGATGATATTCCTCAACACAATTGTACAGAGTGGTTATCTGAGTTACTGTAGATTTTATCAATTCAAACCAGTCTGACCATTCTCTGCTGATCTCTCATCAACAAGTGTTTCATACACAGAATAGCATTCAGAGATGATATTCTTCAGTACAATTGTACAGAGTGCTTATCTGAGTTACTGTAGACTTTATCAGTTCACACCAGTCTGACCATTCTCTGTTGATCGCTCTCATGAACAAGTGTTTCATACACAGAACAGCATTCAGAGATGATATTCTTCAACACAATTGTACAGATTGTTTATCTGAGTTACTGTAGACTTTATCAGTTCACACCAGTCTGATCATTCTCTGTTGATCTCTCATCAACAAGTGTTTCATACACAGAACAGCATTCAGAGATGATATTCTTCAGTACAATTGTACAGAGTGGTTATCTGAGTTACTGTAGACTTTATCAGTTCACACCAGTCTGATCATTCTCTGTTGATCTCTCATCAACAAGTGTTTCATACACAGAACAGCATTCAGAGATGATATTCTTCAGCACAATTGTACAGAGTGGTTATCTGAGTTACTGTAGACTTTATCAGTCCAAACCAGTCTGATCATTCTCTGTTGATCTCTCATCAACAAGTGTTTCATACACAGAACAGCATTCAGAGATGATATTCTTCAGTACAATTGTACAGAGTGGTTATCTGAGTTACTGTAGACTTTATCAGTTCAGTCTGATCATTCTCTGTTGATCTCTCATCAACAGGTGTTTCATACACAGAACAGCATTCAGAGATGATATTCTTCAACACAATTGGACAGAGTGGTTATCTGAGTTACTGTAGACTTTATCAGTTCACACCAGTCTGTCCATTCTCTGTTGATCTCTCATCAACAAGTGTTTCATACACAGAACAGCATTCAGAGATGATATTCTTCAACACAATTGTACAGAGTGTTTATCTGAGTTACTGTAGACTTTATCAGTTCAAACCAGTCTGTTCATTCTCTGTTGATCTCTCATCAACAAGTGTTTCATACACAGAACAGCATTCAGAGATGATATTCATCAACACAATTGTACAGAGTGGTTATCTGAGTTACTGTAGACTTTATCAGTTCAAACCAGTCTGTTCATTCTCTGTTGATCTCTCATCAACAAGTGTTTCATACACAGAACAGCATTCAGAGATGATATTCATCAACACAATTGGACAGAGTGGTTATCTGAGTTACTGTAGACTTTATCAGTTCACATCAGTCTGACCATTCTCTGTTGATCTCTCATCAACAGGTGTTTCATACACAGAACAGCATTCAGAGATGATATTCTTCAACACAGTTGGACAGAGTGGTTATCTGAGTTACTGTAGACTTTATCAATTCAAACCAGTCTGACCATTCTCTGCTGATCTCTCATCAACAAGTGTTTCATACACAGAATAGCATTCAGAGATGATATTCTTCAGTACAATTGTACAGAGTGGTTATCTGAGTTACTGTAGACTTTATCAGTTCACACCAGTCTGACCATTCTCTGTTGATCTCTCTCATGAACAAGTATTTCATACACAGAACAGCATTCAGAGATGATATTCTTCAGTACAATTGTACAGAGTGGTTATCTGAGTTACTGTAGACTTTATCAGTTCACACCAGTCTGATCATTCTCTGTTGATCTCTCATCAACAAGTGTTTCATACACAGAACAGCATTCAGAGATGATATTCTTCAACACAATTGTACAGAGTGGTTATCTGAGTTACTGTAGACTTTATCACTTCACACCAGTCTGACCATTCTCTGTTGATCTCTCATCAACAAGTGTTTCATACACAGAACAGCATTCAGAGATGATATTCTTCAGCACAATTGTACAGAGTGGTTATCTGAATTACTGTAGACTTTATCAGTCCAAACCAGTCTGATCATTCTCTGTTGATCTCTCATCAACAAGTGTTTCATACACAGAACAGCATTCAGAGATGATATTCTTCAGTACAATTGTACAGAGTGGTTATCTGAGTTACTGTAGACTTTATCAGTTCAGTCTGATCATTCTCTGTTGATCTCTCATCAACAGGTGTTTCATACACAGAACAGCATTCAGAGATGATATTCTTCAACACAATTGGACAGAGTGGTTATCTGAGTTACTGTAGACTTTATAAGTTCACAACAGTCTGTCCATTCTCTGTTGATCTCTCATCAACAAGTGTTTCATACACAGAACAGCATTCAGAGATGATATTCTTCAACACAATTGTACAGAGTGTTTATCTGAGTTACTGTAGACTTTATCAGTTCATACAGTCTGATCATTCTCTGTTGATCTCTCATCAACAAGTGTTTCATACACAGAACAGCATTCAGAGATGATATTCTTCAGTACAATTGTACAGAGTGGTTGTCTGAGTTACTGTAGACTTTATCAGTTCAGTCTGATCATTCTCTGTTGATCTCTCTTCAACAGGTGTTTCATACAAAGAACAGCATTCAGAGATGATATTCTTCAACACAATTGGACAGAGTGGTTATCTGAGTTACTGTAGACTTTATCAATTCAAACCAGTCTGACCATTCTCTGCTGATCTCTCATCAACAAGTGTTTCATACACAGAATAGCATTCAGAGATGATATTCTTCAGTACAATAGTACAGAGTGGTTATCTGAGTTACTGTAGACTTTATCAGTTCACACCAGTCTGACCATTCTCTGTTGATCTCTCTCATCAACAAGTATTTCATACACAGAACAGCATTCAGAGATGATATTCTTCAGTACAATTGTACAGAGTGGTTATCTGAGTTACTGTAGACTTTATCAGTTCACACCAGTCTGACCATTCTCTGTTGATCTCTCTCATCAACAAGTATTTCATACACAGAACAGCATTCAGAGATTATATTCTTCAACACAATTGGACAGAGTGGTTATCTGAGTTACTGTAGACTTTATCAGTTCACACCAGTCTGACCATTCTCTGTTGATCTCTCATCAACAAGTGTTTCATACACAGAACAGCATTCAGAGATGATATTCTTCAGCACAATTGTACAGAGTGTTTATCTGAGTTACTGTAGACTTTATCAGTTCAAACCAGTCTGTTCATTCTCTGTTGATCTCTCATCAACAAGTGTTTGATACACAGAACAGCATTCAGAGATGATATTCATCAGCACAATTGTACAGAGTGTTTATCTGAGTTACTGTAGACTTTATCAGTTCACACCAGTCTGTCCATTCTCTGTTGATCTCTCATCAACAAGTGTTTCATACACAGAACAGCATTCAGAGATGATATTCTTCAACACAATTGTACAGAGTGGTTATCTGAGTTACTGTAGACTTTATCAGTTCATACAGTCTGATCATTCTCTGTTGATCTCTCATCAACAAATGTTTCATACACAGAACAGCATTCAGAGATGATATTCATCAGTACAATTGTACAGAGTGGTTATCTGAGTTCCTGTAGACTTTATCAGTTCACACCAGTCTGTCCATTCTCTGTTGATCTCTCATCAACAAGTGTTTCATACACAGAACAGCATTCAGAGATGATATTCTTCAACACAATTGGACAGAGTGGTTATCTAAGTTACTGTAGACTTTATCAATTCAAACCAGTCTGATCATTCTCTGCTGATCTCTCATCAACAAGTGTTTCATACACAGAACAGCATTCAGAGATGATATTCTTCAACACAATGGTACAGAGTGGTTATCTGAGTTACTGTAGACTTTATCAGTTCACACCAGTCTGATCATTCTCTGTTGATCTCTCATCAACAAGTGTTTCATACACAGAACAGCATTCAGAGATGATATTCTTCAACACAATTGTACAGAGTGGTTATCTGAGTTACTGTAGACTTTATCAGTTCACACCAGTCTGACCATTCTCTGTTGATCTCTCATCAACAAGTGTTTCATACACAGAACAGCATTCAGAGATGATATTCTTCAGCACAATTGTACAGAGTGGTTATCTGAGTTACTGTAGACTTTATCAGTCCAAACCAGTCTGATCATTCTCTGTTGATCTCTCATCAACAAGTGTTTCATACACAGAACAGCATTCAGAGATGATATTCTTCAGTACAATTGTACAGAGTGGTTATCTGAGTTACTGTAGACTTTATCAGTTCACACCAGTCTGATCATTCTCTGTTGATCTCTCATCAACAAGTGTTTCATACACAGAACAGCATTCAGAGATGATATTCTTCAACACAATTGTACAGAGTGGTTATCTGAGTTACTGTAGACTTTATCAGTTCACACCAGTCTGACCATTCTCTGTTGATCTCTCATCAACAAGTGTTTCATACACAGAACAGCATTCAGAGATGATATTCTTCAGCACAATTGTACAGAGTGGTTATCTGAATTACTGTAGACTTTATCAGTCCAAACCAGTCTGATCATTCTCTGTTGATCTCTCATCAACAAGTGTTTCATACACAGAACAGCATTCAGAGATGATATTCTTCAGTACAATTGTACAGAGTGGTTATCTGAGTTACTGTAGACTTTATCAGTTCAGTCTGATCATTCTCTGTTGATCTCTCATCAACAGGTGTTTCATACACAGAACAGCATTCAGAGATGATATTCTTCAACACAATTGGACAGAGTGGTTATCTGAGTTACTGTAGACTTTATAAGTTCACAACAGTCTGTCCATTCTCTGTTGATCTCTCATCAACAAGTGTTTCATACACAGAACAGCATTCAGAGATGATATTCTTCAACACAATTGTACAGAGTGTTTATCTGAGTTACTGTAGACTTTATCAGTTCATACAGTCTGATCATTCTCTGTTGATCTCTCATCAACAAGTGTTTCATACACAGAACAGCATTCAGAGATGATATTCTTCAACACAATTGGACAGAGTGGTTATCTGAGTTACTGTAGACTTTATCAATTCAAACCAGTCTGACCATTCTCTGCTGATCTCTCATCAACAAGTGTTTCATACACAGAATAGCATTCAGAGATGATATTCTTCAGTACAATAGTACAGAGTGGTTATCTGAGTTACTGTAGACTTTATCAGTTCACACCAGTCTGACCATTCTCTGTTGATCTCTCTCATCAACAAGTATTTCATACACAGAACAGCATTCAGAGATGATATTCTTCAGTACAATTGTACAGAGTGGTTATCTGAGTTACTGTAGACTTTATCAGTTCACACCAGTCTGACCATTCTCTGTTGATCTCTCTCATCAACAAGTATTTCATACACAGAACAGCATTCAGAGATTATATTCTTCAACACAATTGGACAGAGTGGTTATCTGAGTTACTGTAGACTTTATCAGTTCACACCAGTCTGACCATTCTCTGTTGATCTCTCATCAACAAGTGTTTCATACACAGAACAGCATTCAGAGATGATATTCTTCAGCACAATTGTACAGAGTGTTTATCTGAGTTACTGTAGACTTTATCAGTTCAAACCAGTCTGTTCATTCTCTGTTGATCTCTCATCAACAAGTGTTTGATACACAGAACAGCATTCAGAGATGATATTCATCAGCACAATTGTACAGAGTGTTTATCTGAGTTACTGTAGACTTTATCAGTTCAGTCTGATCATTCTCTGTTGATCTCTCATCAACAGGTGTTTCATACACAGAACAGCATTCAGAGATGATATTCTTCAACACAATTGTACAGAGTGTTTATCTGAGTTACTGTAGACTTTATCAGTTCAGTCTGATCATTCTCTGTTGATCTCTCATCAACAAGTGTTTCATACACAGAACAGCATTCAGAGATGATATTCTTCAACACAATTGTACAGAGTGTTTATCTGAGTTACTGTAGACTTTATCAGTTCAAACCAGTCTGTTCATTCTCTGTTGATCTCTCATCAACAAGTGTTTCATACACAGAACAGCATTCAGAGATGATATTCATCAACACAATTGTACAGAGTGGTTATCTGAGTTACTGTAGACTTTATCAGTTCACATCAGTCTGACCATTCTCTGTTGATCTCTCATCAACAAGTGTTTCATACACAGAATAGCATTCAGAGATGATATTCTTCAGCACAATTGTACAGAGTGGTTATCTGAGTTACTGTAGACTTTATCAGTTCAAACCAGTCTGACCATTCTCTGTTGCTCTCTCATCAACAAGTGTTTCATACACAGAACAGCATTCAGAGATGATATTCTTCAACACAATTGTACAGAGTGGTTATCTGAGCTACTGTAGACTTTATCAGTTCATACAGTCTGAACATTCTCTGTTGATCTCTCATCAACAAATGTTTCATACACAGAACAGCATTCAGAGATGATATTCATCAGTACAATTGTACAGAGTGGTTATCTGAGTTCCTGTAGACTTTATCAGTTCACACCAGTCTGTCCATTCTCTGTTGATCTCTCATCAACAAGTGTTTCATACACAGAACAGCATTCAGAGATGATATTCTTCAACACAATTGGACAGAGTGGTTATCTAAGTTACTGTAGACTTTATCAATTCAAACCAGTCTGATCATTCTCTGCTGATCTCTCATCAACAAGTGTTTCATACACAGAACAGCATTCAGAGATGATATTCTTCAACACAATGGTACAGAGTGGTTATCTGAGTTACTGTAGACTTTATCAGTTCACACCAGTCTGATCATTCTCTGTTGATCTCTCATCAACAAGTGTTTCATACACAGAACAGCATTCAGAGATGATATTCTTCAACACAATTGTACAGAGTGGTTATCTGAGTTACTGTAGACTTTATCAGTTCACACCAGTCTGACCATTCTCTGTTGATCTCTCATCAACAAGTGTTTCATACACAGAACAGCATTCAGAGATGATATTCTTCAGCACAATTGTACAGAGTGGTTATCTGAGTTACTGTAGACTTTATCAGTCCAAACCAGTCTGATCATTCTCTGTTGATCTCTCATCAACAAGTGTTTCATACACAGAACAGCATTCAGAGATGATATTCTTCAGTACAATTGTACAGAGTGGTTATCTGAGTTACTGTAGACTTTATCAGTTCAGTCTGATCATTCTCTGTTGATCTCTCATCAACAGGTGTTTCATACACAGAACAGCATTCAGAGATGATATTCTTCAACACAATTGGACAGAGTGGTTATCTGAGTTACTGTAGACTTTATCAGTTCACACCAGTCTGTCCATTCTCTGTTGATCTCTCATCAACAAGTGTTTCATACACAGAACAGCATTCAGAGATGATATTCTTCAACACAATTGTACAGAGTGTTTATCTGAGTTACTGTAGACTTTATCAGTTCAAACCAGTCTGTTCATTCTCTGTTGATCTCTCATCAACAAGTGTTTCATACACAGAACAGCATTCAGAGATGATATTCATCAACACAATTGTACAGAGTGGTTATCTGAGTTACTGTAGACTTTATCAGTTCACATCAGTCTGACCATTCTCTGTTGATCTCTCATCAATAAGTGTTTCATACACAGAATAGCATTCAGAGATGATATTCTTCAGCACAATTGTACAGAGTGGTTATCTGAGTTACTGTAGACTTTATCAGTTCAAACCAGTCTGACCATTCTCTGTTGCTCTCTCATCAACAAGTGTTTCATACACAGAACAGCATTCAGAGATGATATTCATCAACACAATTGTACAGAGTGGTTATCTGAGTTACTGTAGACTTTATCAGTTCACACCAGTCTGATCATTCTCTGTTGATCTCTCATCAACAAGTGTTTCATACACAGAACAGCATTCAGAGATGATATTCTTCAACACAATTGTACAGAGTGGTTATCTGAGTTACTGTAGATTTTATCAATTCAAACCAGTCTGACCATTCTCTGCTGATCTCTCATCAACAAGTGTTTCATACACAGAATAGCATTCAGAGATGATATTCTTCAGTACAATTGTACAGAGTGCTTATCTGAGTTACTGTAGACTTTATCAGTTCACACCAGTCTGACCATTCTCTGTTGATCGCTCTCATGAACAAGTATTTCATACACAGAACAGCATTCAGAGATGATATTCTTCAGTACAATTGTACAGAGTGGTTATCTGAGTTACTGTAGACTTTATCAGTTCACACCAGTCTGATCATTCTCTGTTGATCTCTCATCAACAAGTGTTTCATACACAGAACAGCATTCAGAGATGATATTCTTCAGTACAATTGTACAGAGTGGTTATCTGAGTTACTGTAGACTTTATCAGTTCAGTCTGATCATTCTCTGTTGATCTCTCATCAACAGGTGTTTCATACACAGAACAGCATTCAGAGATGATATTCTTCAACACAATTGGACAGAGTGGTTATCTGAGTTACTGTAGACTTTATCAGTTCAGTCTGATCATTCTCTGTTGATCTCTCATCAACAGGTGTTTCATACACAGAACAGCATTCAGAGATGATATTCTTCAACACAATTGTACAGAGTGGTTATCTGAGTTACTGTAGACTTTATCAGTTCACACCAGTCTGTTCATTCTCTGTTGATCTCTCATCAACAAGTTTTTCATACACAGAACAGCATTCAGAGATTATATTCTTCAGCACAATTGTACAGAGTGTTTATCTGAGTTACTGTAGATTTTATCAGTTCATACAGTCTGATCATTCTCTGTTGATCTCTCATCAACAAGTGTTTGATACACAGAACAGGGTTCAGAGATGATATTCATCAGTACAATTGTACAGAGTGGTTATCTGAGTTACTGTAGACTTTATCAGTTCACACCAGTCTGTCCATTCTCTGTTGATTTCTCATCAACAAGTGTTTCATACAAAGAACAGCATTCAGAGATGATATTCTTCAGCACAATTGTACAGAGTGGTTATCTGAGTTACTGTAGACTTTATCAGTTCAAACCAGTCTGACCATTCTCTGTTGCTCTCTCATCAACAAGTGTTTCATACACAGAACAGCATTCAGAGATGATATTCTTCAGCACAATTGTACAGAGTGTTTATCTGAGTTACTGTAGACTTTATCAGTTCATACAGTCTGATAATTCTCTGTTGATCTCTCATCAACAAGTGTTTCATACACAGAACAGCATTCAGAGATGATATTCATCAGCACAATTGTACAGAGTGGTTATGTGAGTTACTGTAGACTTTATCAGTTCACACCAGTCTGACCATTCTCTGTTGATCTCTCATCAACAAGTGTTTCATACACAGAATAGCATTCAGATATGATATTCTTCAGTACAATTGTACAGAGTGGTTATCTGAGTTACTGTAGACTTTACCAGTTCACACCAGTCTGATCATTCTCTTTTGATCTCTCATTAACAAGTGTTTCATTCACAGAACAGCATTCAGAGATGATATTCTTCAACACAATTGTACAGAGAGGTTATCTGAGTTACTGTAGACTTTATTTGTTCACACCATTCTGACCATTCTCTGTTGATCTCTCATCAACAAGTGTTTCATACACAGAATAGCATTCAGAGATGATATTCTTCAGCACAATTGTACAGAGTGGTTATCTGAGTTACTGTAGACTCTATCAGTCCAAACCAGTCTGACCATTCTCTGTTGCTCTCTCATCAACAAGTGTTTCATACACAGAACAGCATTCAGAGATGATATTCTTCAGTACAATTGTACAGAGTGGTTATCTGAGTTACTGTAGACTTTATCAGTTCAGTCTGATCATTCTCTGTTGATCTCTCATCAACAGGTGTTTCATACACAGAACAGCATTCAGAGATGATATTCTTCAACACAATTGGACAGAGTGGTTATCTGAGTTACTGTAGACTTTATCAGTTCACACCAGTCTGTCCATTCTCTGTTGATGTCTCATCAACAAGTGTTTCATACACAGAACAGCATTCAGAGATGATATTCTTCAGCACAATTGTACAGAGTGTTTATCTGAATTACTGTAGACTTTATCAGTTCAAACCAGTCTGTTCATTCTCTGTTGATCTCTCATCAACAAGTGTTTGATACACAGAACAGCATTCAGAGATGATATTCTTCAGCACAATTGTACAGAGTGTTTATCTGAATTACTGTAGACTTTATCAGTTCAAACCAGTCTGTTCATTCTCTGTTGATCTCTCATCAACAAGTGTTTGATACACAGAACAGCATTCAGAGATGATATTCATCAGCACAATTGTACAGAGTGTTTATCTGAGTTACTGTAGACTTTATCAGTTCATACAGTCTGATCATTCTCTGTTGATCTCTCATCAACAAGTGTTTCATACACAGAACAGCATTCAGAGATGATATTCATCAGTACAATTGTACAGAGTGGTTATCTGAGTTACTGTAGACTTTATCAGTTCGCACCAGTCTGACCATTCTCTGTTGATCTCTCATCAACAAGTGTTTCATACACAGAACAGCATTCAGAGATGATATTCTTCAGCACAATTGTACAGAGTGTTTATCTGAGTTACTGTAGACTTTATCAGTTCATACAGACTGATCATTCTCTGTTGATCTCTCATCAACAAGTGTTTCATACACAGAACAGCATTCAGAGATGATATTCATCAGCACAATTGTACAGAGTGGTTATCTGAGTTACTGTAGACTTTATCAGTTCACACCAGTCTGACCATTCTCTGTTGATCTCTCATCAACAAGTGTTTCATACACAGAACAGAATTCAGAGATGATATTCATCAACACAATTGTACAGAGTTGTTATCTGAGTTACTGTAGACTTTATCAGTTCACATCAGTCTGACCATTCTCTGTTGATCTCTCATCAACAAGTGTTTCATACACAGAACAGCATTCAGAGATGATATTCTTCAGCACAATTGTACAGAGTGGTTATCTGAGTTACTGTAGACTTTATCAGTTCAAACCAGTCTGACCATTCTCTGTTGATCTCTCATCAACAAGTGTTTCATACACAGAACAGCATTCAGAGATGATATTCTTCAGTACAATTGTACAGAGTGGTTATCTGAGTTACTGTAGACTTTATCAGTTCAGTCTGATCATTCTCTGTTTATCTCTCATCAACAAGTGTTTGATACACAGAACAGCATTCAGAGATGATATTCATCAGCACAATTGTACAGAGTGTTTATCTGAGTTACTGTAGACTTTATCAGTTCATACAGTCTGATCATTCTCTGTTGATCTCTCATCAACAAGTGTTTCATACACAGAACAGCATTCAGAGATGATATTCATCAGTACAATTGTACAGAGTGGTTATCTGAGTTACTGTAGACTTTATCAGTTCGCACCAGTCTGACCATTCTCTGCTGATCTCTCATCAACAAGTGTTTCATACACAGAACAGCATTCAGAGATGATATTCTTCAGCACAATTGTACAGAGTGTTTATCTGAGTTACTGTAGACTTTATCAGTTCATACAGACTGATCATTCTCTGTTGATCTCTCATCAACAAGTGTTTCATACACAGAACAGCATTCAGAGATGATATTCATCAGCACAATTGTACAGAGTGGTTATCTGAGTTACTGTAGACTTTATCAGTTCACACCAGTCTGACCATTCTCTGTTGATCTCTCATCAACAAGTGTTTCATACACAGAACAGCATTCAGAGATGATATTCATCAACACAATTGTACAGAGTGGTTATCTGAGTTACTGTAGACTTTATCAGTTCACATCAGTCTGACCATTCTCTGTTGATCTCTCATCAACAAGTGTTTCATACACAGAACAGCATTCAGAGATGATATTCTTCAGCACAATTGTACAGAGTGGTTATCTGAGTTACTGTAGACTTTATCAGTTCAAACCAGTCTGACCATTCTCTGTTGATCTCTCATCAACAAGTTTTTCATACACAGAACAGCATTCAGAGATGATATTCATCAGCACAATTGTACAGAGTGGTTATCTGAGTTACTGTAGACTTTATCAGTTCACACCAGTCTGACCATTCTCTGTTGATCTCTCTTCAACAAGTGTTTCATACACAGAACAGCATTCAGAGATGATATTCATCAACACAATTGTACAGAGTGGTTATCTGAGTTACTGTAGACTTTATCAGTTCACACCAGTCTGACCATTCTCTGTTGATCTCTCATCAACAAGTGTTTCATACACAGAACAGCATTCAGAGATGATATTCTTCAGTACAATTGTACAGAGTGGTTATCTGAGTTACTGTAGACTTTATCAGTTCAAACCAGTCTGACCATTCTCTGTTGCTCTCTCATCAACAAGTGTTTCATACACAGAACAGCATTCAGAGATGATATTCTTCAGTACAATTGTACAGAGTGGTTATCTGAGTTACTGTAGACTTTATCAGTTCAGTCTGATCATTCTCTGTTGATCTCTCATCAACAGGTGTTTCATACACAGAACAGCATTCAGAGATGATATTCATCAACACAATTGTACAGAGTGGTTATCTGAGTTACTGTAGACTTTATCAGTTCACACCAGTCTGATCATTCTCTGCTGATCTCTCATCAACAAGTGTTTCATACACAGAATAGCATTCAGATATGATATTCTTCAGTACAATTGTACAGAGTGGTTATCTGAGTTACTGTAGACTTTATCAGTTCACACCAGTCTGACCATTCTCTGTTGATCTCTCTCATCAACAAGTATTTCATACACAGAACAGCATTCAGAGATGATATTCTTCAGTACAATTGTACAGAGTGGTTATCTGAGTTACTGTAGACTTTATCAGTTCACACCAGTCTGATCATTCTCTGTTGATCTCTCATCAACAAGTGTTTCATTCACAGAACAGCATTCAGAGATGATATTCTTCAACACAATTGTACAGAGAGGTTATCTGAGTTACTGTAGACTTTATTTGTTCACACCATTCTGACCATTCTCTGTTGATCTCTCATCAACAAGTGTTTCATACACAGAACAGCATTCAGAGATGATATTCTTCAGCACAATTGTACAGAGTGGTTATCTGAGTTACTGTAGACTTTATCAGTCCAAACCAGTCTGACCATTCTCTGTTGCTCTCTCATCAACAAGTGTTTCATACACAGAACAGCATTCAGAGATGATATTCTTCAGTACAATTGTACAGAGTGGTTATCTGAGTTACTGTAGACTTTATCAGTTCATACAGTCTGATCATTCTCTGTTGATCTCTCATCAACAAGTGTTTCATACACAGAACAGCATTCAGAGATGATATTCATCAGTACAATTGTACAGAGTGGTTATCTGAGTTACTGTAGACTTTATCAGTTCAGTCTGATCAGTCTCTGTTGATCTCTCATCAACAGGTGTTTCATACACAGAACAGCATTCAGAGATGATATTCTTCAACACAATTGTACAGAGTGGTTATCTGAGTTTTTGTAGACTTTATCAGTTCACACCAGTCTGATCATTCTCTGTTGATCTCTCATCAACAAGTGTTTCATACACAGAACTGCATTCAGAGATGATATTCTTCAACACAATTGTACAGAGTGTTTATCTGAGTTACTGTAGACTTTATCAGTTCCTACAGACTGATCATTCTTTGTTGATCTCTCATCAACAAGTGTTTCATACACAGAACAGCATTCAGAGATGATATTCATCAGCACAATTGTACAGAGTGGTTATCTGAGTTACTGTAGACTTTATCAGTTCACACCAGTCTGACCATTCTCTGTTGATCTCTCATCAACAAGTGTTTCATACACAGAACAGCATTCAGAGATGATATTCATCAACACAATTGTACAGAGTGGTTATCTGAGTTACTGTAGACTTTATCAGTTCACATCAGTCTGACCATTCTCTGTTGATCTCTCATCAACAAGTGTTTCATACACAGAACAGCATTCAGAGATGATATTCATCAACACAATTGTACAGAGTGGTTATCTGAGTTACTGTAGACTTTATCAGTTCACACCAGTCTGATCATTCTCTGTTGATCTCTCATCAACAAGTGTTTCATACACAGAACAGCATTCAGAGATGATATTCTTCAACACAATTGTACAGAGTGGTCATCTGAGTTACTGTAGATTTTATCAATTCAAACCAGTCTGACCATTCTCTGCTGATCTCTCATCAACAAGTGTTTCATACACAGAATAGCATTCAGAGATGATATTCTTCAGTACAATTGTACAGAGTGCTTATCTGAGTTACTGTAGACTTTATCAGTTCACACCAGTCTGACCATTCTCTGTTGATCGCTCTCATGAACAAGTATTTCATACACAGAACAGCATTCAGAGATGATATTCTTCAGTACAATTGTACAGAGTGGTTATCTGAGTTACTGTAGACTTTATCAGTTCACACCAGTCTGATCATTCTCTGTTGATCTCTCATCAACAAGTGTTTCATACACAGAACAGCATTCAGAGATGATATTCTTCAGTACAATTGTACAGAGTGGTTATCTGAGTTACTGTAGACTTTATCAGTTCAGTCTGATCATTCTCTGTTGATCTCTCATCAATAGGTGTTTCATACACAGAACAGCATTCAGAGATGATATTCTTCAACACAATTGGACAGAGTGGTTATCTGAGTTACTGTAGACTTTATCAATTCAAACCAGTCTGACCATTCTCTGCTGATCTCTCATCAACAAGTGTTTCATACACAGAATAGCATTCAGAGATGATATTCTTCAGTACAATTGTACAGAGTGGTTATCTGAGTTACTGTAGACTTTATCAGTTCACACCAGTCTGACCATTCTCTGTTGATCTCTCTCATGAACAAATATTTCATACACAGAACAGCATTCAGAGATGATATTCTTCAGTACAATTGTACAGAGTGGTTGTCTGAGTTACTGTAGACTTTATCAGTTCACACCAGTCTGATCATTCTCTGTTGATCTCTCATCAACAAGTGTTTCATACACAGAACAGCATTCAGAGATGATATTCTTCAACACAATTGTACAGAGTGGTTATCTGAGTTACTGTAGACTTTATCAGTTCACACCAGTCTGACCATTCTCTGTTGATCTCTCATCAACAAGTGTTTCATACACAGAACAGCATTCAGAGATGATATTCTTCAGCACAATTGTACAGAGTGGTTATCTGAATTACTGTAGAATTTATCAGTCCAAACCAGTCTGATCATTCTCTGTTGATCTCTCATCAACAAGTGTTTCATACACAGAACAGCATTCAGAGATGATATTCTTCAGTACAATTGTACAGAGTGGTTATCTGAGTTACTGTAGACTTTATCAGTTCAGTCTGATCATTCTCTGTTGATCTCTCATCAACAGGTGTTTCATACACAGAACAGCATTCAGAGATGATATTCTTCAACACAATTGGACAGAGTGGTTATCTGAGTTACTGTAGACTTTATAAGTTCACAACAGTCTGTCCATTCTCTGTTGATCTCTCATCAACAAGTGTTTCATACACAGAACAGCATTCAGAGATGATATTCTTCAACACAATTGTACAGAGTGTTTATCTGAGTTACTGTAGACTTTATCAGTTCATACAGTCTGATCATTCTCTGTTGATCTCTCATCAACAAGTGTTTCATACACAGAACAGCATTCAGAGATGATATTCTTCAGTACAATTGTACAGAGTGGTTGTCTGAGTTACTGTAGACTTTATCAGTTCAGTCTGATCATTCTCTGTTGATCTCTCATCAACAAGTGTTTCATACACAGAACAGCATTCAGAGATGATATTCTTCAACACAATTGGACAGAGTGGTTATCTGAGTTACTGTAGACTTTATCAATTCAAACCAGTCTGACCATTCTCTGCTGATCTCTCATCAACAAGTGTTTCATACACAGAATAGCATTCAGAGATGATATTCTTCAGTACAATAGTACAGAGTGGTTATCTGAGTTACTGTAGACTTTATCAGTTCACACCAGTCTGACCATTCTCTGTTGATCTCTCTCATCAACAAGTATTTCATACACAGAACAGCATTCAGAGATTATATTCTTCAACACAATTGTACAGAGTGGTTATCTGAGTTACTGTAGACTTTATCAATTCACACCAGTCTGACCATTCTATGTTGATCTTTCATCAACAAGTGTTTCATACACAGAACAGCATTCAGAGATGATATTCTTCAACACAATTGTACAGAGTGGTTATCTGAGTTACTGTACAGTTTATCAGTTCACACCAGTCTGATCATTCTCTGTTGATCTTTCATCAACAAGTGTTTCATACACTGAACAGCATTCAGAGATGATATTCTTCAACACAATTGTAAAGAGTGGTTATTTGAGTTACTGTAGACTTTATCAGTTCACACCAGTCTGATCATTCTCTGTTGATCTTTCATCAACAGGTGTTTCATACACTGAACTTCATTCAGAGATGATATTCTTCAACACAATTGTAAAGAGTGGTTATTTGAGTTACTGTAGACTTTATCAGTTCATACAGTCTGATCATTCTCTGTTGATCTCTCATCAACAAGTGTTTCATACACTGAACTTCATTCAGAGATGATATTCTTCAACACAATTGTAAAGAGTGGTTATCTGAGTTACTGTAGAATTTACCAGTTCAAACCAGTCTGATCATTCTCTGTTAATCTCTCATCAACAAGTGTTTGATACACAGAACAGCATTCAGAGATGATATTCTTCAGTACAATTGTACAGAGTGGTTATCTGAGTTACTGTAGACTTTACCAGTTCAAACCAGTCTGACCATTCTCTGTTGATCTCTCATCAACAAGTGTTTCATACACAGAACAGCATTCAGAGATGATATTCTTCAGTACAATTGTACAGAGTGGTTATCTGAGTTACTGTAGACTTTACCAGTTCAAACCAGTCTGACCATTCTCTGTTGATCTCTCATCAACAAGTGTTTCATACACAGAACAGCATTCAGAGATGATATTCTTCAGCACAATTGTACAGAGTGGTTATCTGAGTTACTGTAGACTTTACCAGTTCAAACCAGTCTGATCATTCTCTGTTAATCTCTCATCAACAAGTGTTTCATACACAGAACAGCATTCAGAGATGATATTCTTCAACACAATTGTACAGAGTGGTTATCTGAGTTACTGTAGACTTTACCAGTTCAAACCAATCTGACCATTCTCTGCTGATCTCTCATCAACAAGTATTTCATACACAGAACAGCATTCAGAGATGATATTCTTCAGCACAATTGTACAGAGTGGTTATCTGAGTTACTGTAGACTTTATCAGTTCACACCAGTCTGACCATTCTCTGTTGATTTCTCATCAACAAGTGTTTCATACACAGAACAGCATTCAGAGATGATATTCTTCAGTACAATTGTACAGAGTGGTTATCTGAGTTACTGTAGACTTTACCAGTTCAAACCAGTCTGACCATTCTCTGTTGATCTCTCATCAACAAGTGTTTCATACACAGAACAGCATTCAGAGATGATATTCTTCAGCACAATTGTACAGAGTGGTTATCTGAGTTACTGTAGACTTTACCAGTTCAAACCAGTCTGATCATTCTCTGTTAATCTCTCATCAACAAGTGTTTCATACACAGAACAGCATTCAGAGATGATATTCTTCAACACAATTGTACAGAGTGGTTATCTGAGTTACTGTAGACTTTACCAGTTCAAACCAATCTGACCATTCTCTGCTGATCTCTCATCAACAAGTATTTCATACACAGAACAGCATTCAGAGATGATATTCTTCAGCACAATTGTACAGAGTGGTTATCTGAGTTACTGTAGACTTTATCAGTTCACACCAGTCTGACCATTCTCTGTTGCTCTCTCATCAACAAGTGTTTCATACACAGAACAGCATTCAGAGATGATATTCTTCAACACAATTGTACAGAGTGTTTATCTGAGTTACTGTAGACTTTATCAGTTCACACCAGTCTGACCATTCTCTGTTAATGTCTCATCAACAAGTGTTTCATACACAGAACAGCATTCAGAGATGATATTCTTCAGCACAATTGTACAGAGTGGTTATCTGAGTTACTGTAGACTTTATCAGTTCAGTCTGATCATTCTCTGTTGATCTCTCATCAACAAGTGTTTCATACACAGAACAGCATTCAGAGATGATATTCTTCAGTACAATTGTACAGAGTGGTTATCTGAGTTACTGTAGACTTTATCAGTTCAGTCTGATCATTCTCTGTTGATCTCTCATCAACAAGTGTTTCATACACAGAACAGCATTCAGAGATGATATTCTTCAGTACAATTGTACAGAGTGGTTATCTGAGTTACTGTAGACTTTATCAGTTCAGTCTGATCATTCTCTGTTGATCTCTCATCAACAAGTGTTTCATACACAGAACAGCATTCAGAGATGATATTCTTCAACACAATTGTACAGAGTGTTTATCTGAGTTACTGTAGACTTTATCAGTTCACACCAGTCTTACCATTCTCTGTTGATCTCTCATCAACAAGTGTTTCATACACAGAACAGCATTCAGAGATGATATTCTTCAACACAATTGTACAGAGTGGTTATCTGAGTTACTGTAGACTTTATCAGTTCACACCAGTCTGTCCATTCTCTGTTGATCTCTCTCATCAACAAGTGTTTCATACACAGAACAGCATTCAGAGATGATATTCTTCAACACAATTGTACAGAGTGGTTATCTGAGTTACTGTAGACTTTATCAATTCAAACCAGTCTGACCATTCTCTGCTGATCTCTCATCAACAAGTGTTTCATACACAGAACAGCATTCAGAGATGATATTCTTCAGTACAATTGTACAGAGTGTTTATCTGAGTTACTGTAGACTTTATCAGTTCACACCAGTCTGATCATTCTCTGTTAATCTCTCATCAACAAGTGTTTCATACACAGAACAACATTCAGAGATGATATTCTTCAACACAATTGTACAGAGTGGTTATCTGAGTTACTGTAGACTTTATCAGTTCAAAGCAGTCTGATCATTCTCTGTTGATCTCTCATCAACAAGTGTTTCATACACAGAACAGCATTCAGAGATGATATTCTTCAGCACAATTGTACAGAGTGGTTATCTGAGTTACTGTAGACTTTATCAGTTCACACCAGTCTGACCATTCTCTGTTGATCTCTCATCAACAAGTGTTTCATACACAGAACAGCATTCAGAGATTATATTCTTCAACACAATTGTACAGAGTGGTTATCTGAGTTACTGTAGACTTTATCAGTTCACACCAGTCTGATCATTCTCTGTTGATCTTTCATCAACAAGTGTTTCATACACAGAACAGCATTCAGAGATGATATTCTTCAACACAATTGTACAGAGTGTTTATCTGAGTTACTGTAGACTTTATCAGTTCACACCAGTCTGATGATTCTCTGTTGATCTTTCATCAACAAGTGTTTCATACACAGAACAGCATTCAGAGATGATATTCTTCAATACAATTGTACAGAGTGGTTATCTGAGTTACTGTAGACTTTATCAGTTCAAACCAGTCTGTCCATTCTCTGTTGATCTCTCATCAACAAGTGTTTCATACACATAACAGCATTCAGAGATGATATTCTTCAACACAATTGTACAGAGTGGTTATCTGAGTTACTGTAGACTTTATCAGTTCACACCAGTCTGATGATTCTCTGTTGATCTTTCATCAACAAGTGTTTCATACACAGAACAGCATTCAGAGATTATATTCTTCAACACAATTGTACAGAGTGGTTATCTGAGTTACTGTAGACTTTACCAGTTCAAACCAGTCTGTCCATTCTCTGTTGATCTCTCATCAACAAGTGTTTCATACACAGAACAGCATTCAGAGATGATATTCATCAGCACAATTGTACAGAGTTGTTATCTGAGTTACTGTAGACTTTATCAGTTCAAACCAGTCTGTCCATTCTCTGTTGATCTCTCATCAACAAGTGTTTCATACACAGAACAGAATTCAGAGATGATATTCTTCAACACAATTGTACAGAGAGGTTATCTGAGTTACTGTAGACTTTATCAGTTCATACAGTCTGATCATTCTCTGTTGATCTCTCATCAACAAGTGTTTCATACACAGAACAGAATTCAGAGATGATATTCTTCAACACAATTGTACAGAGAGGTTATCTGAGTTACTGTAGACTTTATCAGTTCATACAGTCTGACCATTCTCTGTTGATCTCTCATCAACAAGTGTTTCATACACAGAACAGCATTCAGAGATGATATTCTTCAGCACAATTGTACAGAGTGGTTATCTGAGTTAATGTAGACTTTATCAATTCACACCAGTCTGATCATTCTCTGTTGATCTTTCATCAACAAGTGTTTCATACACAGAACAGCATTCAGAGATGATATTCTTCAACACAATTGTACAGAGTGGTTATCTGAGTTACTGTAGACTTTATCAGTTCACACCAGTCTGATGATTCTCTGTTGATCTTTCATCAACAAGTGTTTCATACACATAACAGCATTCAGAGATGATATTCTTCAACACAATTGTACAGAGTGTTTATCTGAGTTACTGTAGACTTTATCAGTTCACACCAGTCTGATGATTCTCTGTTGATCTTTCATCAACAAGTGTTTCATACACAGAACAGCATTCAGAGATGATATTCTTCAATACAATTGTACAGAGTGGTTATCTGAGTTACTGTAGACTTTATCAGTTCAAACCAGTCTGTCCATTCTCTGTTGATCTCTCATCAACAAGTGTTTCATACACATAACAGCATTCAGAGATGATATTCTTCAACACAATTGTACAGAGTGGTTATCTGAGTTACTGTAGACTTTATCAGTTCACACCAGTCTGATGATTCTCTGTTGATCTTTCATCAACAAGTGTTTCATACACAGAACAGCATTCAGAGATTATATTCTTCAACACAATTGTACAGAGTGGTTATCTGAGTTACTGTAGACTTTACCAGTTCAAACCAGTCTGTCCATTCTCTGTTGATCTCTCATCAACAAGTGTTTCATACACAGAACAGCATTCAGAGATGATATTCATCAGCACAATTGTACAGAGTTGTTATCTGAGTTACTGTAGACTTTATCAGTTCAAACCAGTCTGTCCATTCTCTGTTGATCTCTCATCAACAAGTGTTTCATACACAGAACAGAATTCAGAGATGATATTCTTCAACACAATTGTACAGAGAGGTTATCTGAGTTACTGTAGACTTTATCAGTTCATACAGTCTGATCATTCTCTGTTGATCTCTCATCAACAAGTGTTTCATACACAGAACAGAATTCAGAGATGATATTCTTCAACACAATTGTACAGAGAGGTTATCTGAGTTACTGTAGACTTTATCAGTTCAAACCAGTCTGTCCATTCTCTGTTGATCTCTCATCAACAAGTGTTTCATACACAGAACAGCATTCAGAGATTATATTCATCAGCACAATTGTACAGAGTGGTTATCTGAGTTACTGTAGACTTTATCAGTTCAAACCAGTCTGTCCATTCTCTGTTGATCTCTCATCAACAAGTGTTTCATACACAGAACAGCATTCAGAGATGATATTCTTCAACACAATTGTACAGAGTGGTTATCTGAGTTACTGTAGACTTTATCAGTTCACACCAGTCTGATCATTCTCTGTTGATCTCTCATCAACAAGTGTTTCATACACAGAACAGCATTCAGAGATTATATTCATCAGTACAATTGTACAGAGTGGTTATCTGAGTTACTGTAGACTTTATCAGTTCAGTCTGATCATTCTCTGTTGATCTCTCATCAACAAGTGTTTCATACACAGAACAGCATTCAGAGATGATATTCTTCAACACAATTGTACAGAGTGGTTATCTGAGTTACTGTAGACTTTATCAGTTCACACCAGTCTGACCATTCTCTGTTGATCTCTCATCAACAAGTGTTTCATACACAGAACAGCATTCAGAGATGATATTCTTCAGCACAATTGTACAGAGTGGTTATCTGAGTTACTGTAGACTTTATCAGTTCACACCAGTCTGATCATTCTCTGTTGATCTCTCATCAACAAGTGTTTCATACACAGAACTGACGCTCACTGGATGATTTTTGTTTTTGGCACCATTCTGAGTAAATTCTAGAGACTGTGTGAATATCCCAGAAATACTCAAACCAGCCCGTCTGACACCAACAATCATCCATGTTATTATCTAATCAGCCAATCGTGTGGCAGCAATGTATAAAATCATGTAGATACGGGTCAGGAGCTTCAGTTAATGTTCAGTGGAAAATGTGATCTCAGTGATTTGAAGCATGGCTGGAAATCTTGCAACTTGCATTTTATTTTTTAATTCTGTCACTTTTATTGCACTAACATTAAGAAAATTCTTTAAAAATTGAAAACAGAAATGTTAAATCATCATTGAAAATCTAATCATTTAATTGTATTTTTAATTTTGTCATATTTTGCTGACATTTTTTTAATAATGAAATGGTTAATCAGGTTTTCATTTTAATTTTGATAATTTTATTAATTTATTTAAAACTGACAGAATGTGCCTTACATACCATCCGAGCAATTTAACCCTTGTGCGTCAATTTAAAAAAGTTACTCAGAGGAATTTGAGTACAAAAATGTCCACGTCAAAAAACTTTATATTATTATAAAGTTAATATAATATAATATTATATATTAATATTACTTTCCACTTTCAATTAGTTTTTTTTTTTTTTTACCAACATCAATCCTGGTCATAACTACCAAATATTAATTTCCAGGATTTTAACCATTTAAATGCCAGCTTGTTTATATAATGCCACTTTTGTTTTTTATGAAAAACATAAATGATTTTATGATTTATGAATTTTTTGGGGGATTATCACAATCTGGGATATGTCAATGATTAGCAACAGCATTATTATTTTTTGTGCAGTGTCAGATTAAACAAAACAAACTCACACTGAGGACCTTAGAGGACAAAAATGTCCACGTCAAAAAACTGCCATAAAAATATTATATATTAACATTACTTTCCACTTTCACTGACTTCAGGATTTTAACCCTTTAAATGCCAGTTTGTTTACATATTGCCACTGTTGTTTTTCACACACACACACACACACACACACGCACACACACACACACACACACACATGCAAAGTTCTCAATACGCACATAGAAAATACACTCTGACATCCATACCAACACATACACAATTTTATCTGCATCATTTATTCAGTTGGTCTGCAGGTCTCTATAATACAGGAAACAGAGAATAGGGGAAAATCTTGTATTTGCTTCATAGGCTAAACATGAGAAAAATGCCTCCATCTGGTGGAGAAAAAAAAAGAATTCCCTAAAATATACACACCTTTGTCAAAATTTATGCCGTTGACATTAACACAGCCAAAATGAATAAAAAATAAATAAAAATGAAATGTCACACAAGGGTTAAGTGTGATGTGTCAGTAGGGGACAGTCAGCACGCCTCCTCAAACCAACCAGAGCAGCTCAGTCTTCAAGGGATGAGAAGACATCTGGACTGAACACAACAGAATGCAGGATTTCGAGAAACGTTTTACAAAGTTTCAAATTGCGCTTAACTTGACACAGCGCCAGCATTATGACTGGAGGTGCTGAAAACTAGTGAGACACAACACAAACAAAGTGAGACGTTCCAAAATTGCCCATCTGACACATGAGAACATAGACCAAGTAAACAATATTTGAACTTTAAAGCCACTTTTTGTATTGTCTAAAGGCTTGTCTGAATTATAATATTTATTAGGCATATATATAGATAATAACATTATCTTACATTACCTTTATTTGGGGTAAATATTTGTATATAATGAATTGAAAATTATTTGATTAATCAGCACAATTATTTATTAATTAGATTCAATTTGAAATCGATTGAAAGGCCTAACTTTTACCCTAATGCCAGTTTGAAGTTGTTTCCTGTGAGTGATAAATAACTTTGTAATTATTTGTAGTAAAGTCACTGGATTCCCCCATAAAAAATTATCCTAAATATTCTGAGACCAAATGCTTTTGCTGACAGTGTTGTTAACAGGTTTTTTTAGAGCGAGTTAGCATGTAGTTCAGCATTATTCAGTCCTTTGAACACACAAATCCAGTGAATATTGGATCTATGTATCATTGTGTGACATTACAACTGATGGAATAAAGATTGAACCACAAAGCGTATAATACTTTTTGTGCTAAAACATCACCAAGCACTTAGCATGTTTATCTGTTTGTGTGTTTAGCGGGAAGAAATACAACTAATGATGAGCTAGAGAGTATGCTGGAGAGTGACAGTCCATCCATCTTCACTTCAGGAGTGAGTGTGCAAGTATACACTAACACATACATGTGCGTATGCTGCAACATATACTTACAGTGCAGAACAAATAAAGACAAATAAATAACACGTAAAGCCTGAAAAATTGCAGTAAAATTGCTGGACTGCCTTTACTGATAAATTTATGATATCTGCTTTTCATACTGTCACAGTTTGCCTCCACCGTGTTCAAGGACTCTTATTTTGAAGTTTTCTCCTGCACTACGTTTCCCAGAATCCACTGCCCTTATCACTTCTTCTGTTCATCATTATCCCCACCTATATGCCATTCCCTCATTAGTTTCCATGTGTGTGTATATGTGTATATCCCCTCTAGTTTTGTTCATGTTTGTCAGTCCTTGTATTGTGATGTTGGAAGTGTTATGTTGAGTCAAGTTTGATGTTATGATTTATTGTTAGTTTCTACTCCAGTGTGTATAATTAAATGATTCAAAGATTCTACTCCTGCGTCTCCTCTCTTCCACTCCTTGGACACCAAACATTACACACACGGCTGTATGTGTGAAAGTTACTTTTGCATTATACTGTATACAGCACTTTATAACTATTGTAATTGTGATTATAAAAGTAAATGTTTGCAGTTTTTATTTCTAAAATAACAAATAAGAGAGTAAATGTTAACGACAACTATCTACTACATTTGCAATTGTCAGGGAGAGTACATGTCATGTAAAACATGTTCATTCTTGAACTGTGCAGAAGTGTGTTTAAAAGAGGACTTTGAGTAATCAAAGATATGACACTGCCAAACTATCTGTCAAGGTTTATTTTGCTCTTCTGGAGGGAGCCTTTGGAAATTATGACCATGATGTCATGGGACATTGGTCTTGAGATTTATAAATTATGTGGCTGGATGTGAGGTTTTTTATATTATTAGTTCACAGTTGCATAGTCAAACTAGCCAAAAACTAAAGATGGATTATGTCTGAAAACTTTGTTATTTCTTCATTTTCACTGCAGATCATCATGGACTCCAACATCAGTGAGCAGGTCATGAATGAGATTGAGACAAGACACAATGAGATCATGAAACTGGAGAACAGCATCCGTGAGCTGCATGACATGTTCATGGATATGGCCATGCTGGTGGAGAGTCAGGTGAGAGCAGAACTCTGTGACATTATCACTGACAGACAACTTCACTGTAGTAACATGACACTGACAGACAACTTCACTGTAGTAACATGATATCATCACAGAAAAACAACTTCATTGTAAGAACATGACATCATCACAGATAGATATGACTTTGCTATAAGAACATGACATCATCACAGACAGATGACTTCACTGTAAGAACATGATATCATCACAGACAGACGACTTCACTATATGAACATGATATCATCACAGACAGACACTTCACTGTAAGAACATGATATCATCACAGATATATGACTTTGCTATAAGACCATGACATCATAACCGACAGATAAGTTCACTGTAAGATTATGACATCATTACATCATCACGGACAGACACTTCACTGTAAGAACATGATATCATCACAGACAGACACTTCACTGTAAGAACATGACGTCATCACAGACAGACACTTCACTGTAAGAACATGATATCATCACAGACAGACACTTCACTGTAAGAACATGACGTCATCACAGACAGACGACTTCACTATAAGAACATGATATCATCACAGACAGACGACTTCACTATAAGAACATGATATCATCACAGACAGACGACTTCACTATAAGAACATGACGTCATCACAGACAGACACTTCACTGTAAGAACATGACATCATCACAGACAGATGACTTCACTATAAGAACATGATGTCATCACAGACAGACGACTTCACTATAAGAACATGATATCATCACAGACAGACACTTCACTATAAGAACATGATATCATCACAGACAGACGACTTCACTTTAAGAACATGATATCATCACAGACAGACACTTCACTTTAAGAACATGACATCATCACAGACAGACACTTCACTATAAGAACATGATATCATCACAGACAGACACTTCACTATAAGAACATGATATCATCACAGACAGACACTTCACTATAAGAACATGATATCATCACAGACAGACACTTCACTATAAGAACATGACGTCATCACAGACAGACACTTCACTGTAAGAACATGACGTCATCACAGACAGATGACTTCACTATAAGAACATGACATCATCACAGACAGACACTTCACTATAAGAACATGACGTCATCACAGACAGATGACTTCACTATAAGAACATGACGTCATCACAGACAGACACTTCACTGTAAGAACATGACGTCATCACAGACAGACACTTCACTATAAGAACATGATATCATCACAGACAGACACTTCAATATAAGAACATGATGTCATCACCGACAGACACTTCACTGTAAGAACATGATGTCATCACAGACAGACAGTTCACTATAAGAACATGACGTCATCACAGACAGATGACTTCACTATAAGAACATGACGTCATCACAGACAGACGACTTCACTGTAAGAACATGACGTCATCACAGACAGACACTTCACTATAAGAACATGATATCATCACAGACAGACACTTCACTATAAGAACATGACGTCATCACAGACAGACACTTCACTATAAGAACATGATATCATCACAGACAGACGACTTCACTGTAAGAACATGACATCATCACAGACAGACACTTCACTATAAGAACATGATATCATCACAGACAGACACTTCACTATAAGAACATGATATCATCACAGACAGACACTTCACTATAAGAACATGATATCATCACAGACAGACGACTTCACTTTAAGAACATGATATCATCACAGACAGACACTTCACTATAAGAACATGATATCATCACAGACAGACACTTCACTATAAGAACATGATATCATCACAGACAGACGACTTCACTTTAAGAACATGATATCATCACAGACAGACACTTCACTATAAGAACATGATATCATCACAGACAGACGACTTCACTATAAGAACATGACATCATCACAGACAGACACTTCACTATAAGAACATGACGTCATCACAGACAGATGACTTCACTATAAGAACATGACGTCATCACAGACAGACACTTCACTGTAAGAACATGACGTCATCACAGACAGACACTTCACTATAAGAACATGATATCATCACAGACAGACACTTCAATATAAGAACATGATGTCATCACCGACAGACACTTCACTGTAAGAACATGATGTCATCACAGACAGACAGTTCACTATAAGAACATGACGTCATCACAGACAGACACTTCACTGTAAGAACATGACGTCATCACAGACAGACGACTTCACTATAAGAACATGATATCATCACAGACAGATGACTTCACTATAAGAACATGACATCATCACAGACAGATGACTTCACTATAAGAACATGACGTCATCACAGACAGACACTTCACTGTAAGAACATGACGTCATCACAGACAGACGACTTCACTATAAGAACATGATGTCATCACAGACAGACGACTTCACTATAAGAACATGACGTCATCACAGACAGATGACTTCACTATAAGAACATGACGTCATCACAGACAGACGCCTTCACTTTAAGAACATGACGTCATCACAGACAGACACTTCACTGTAAGAACATGACGTCATCACAGACAGACGCCTTCACTGTAAGAACATGACATCATCACAGACAGACACTTCACTATAAGAACATGACGTCATCACAGACAGATGACTTCACTGTAAGAACATGACGTCATCACAGACAGACACTTCACTATAAGAACATGATATCATCACAGACAGACACTTCACTATAAGAACATGATATCATCACAGACAGACACTTCACTATAAGAACATGATATCATCACAGACAGGCGACTTCACTGTAAGAACATGACATCATCACCGACAGACGACTTATCTATAAGAACATGACATCATCACAGACAGACACTTCACTGTAAGAACATGATATCATCACAGACAGACACTTCACTATAAGAACATGACATCATCACAGACAGACACTTCACTGTAAGAACATGATATCATCACAGATATGTGACTTTGCTATAAGAACATGACATCATAACCGACAGATAAGTTCACTGAAAGATTATGACATCATTACATCATCACAGACAGACACTTCACTATAAGAACATGATATCATCACAGACAGACGCCTTCACTTTAAGAACATGATATCATCACAGATATATGACTTTGCTATAAGAACATGACATCATAACCGACAGATAAGTTCACTGTAAGATTATGACATCATTACATCATCACAGACAGACACTTCACTGTAAGAACATGATATCATCACAGACAGACACTTCACTATAAGAACATGACGTCATCACAGACAGACACTTCACTGTAAGAACATGACATCATCACAGACAGACACTTCACTGTAAGAACATGACATCATCACAGACAGACACTTCACTGTAAGAACATGACGTCATCACAGACAGACGACTTCACTATAAGAACATGATATCATCACAGACAGACACTTCACTATAAGAACATGATATCATCACAGACAGACACTTCACTGTAAGAACATGACGTCATCACAGACAGACGACTTCACTATAAGAACATGATATCATCACAGACAGACACTTCACTTTAAGAACATGATATCATCACAGACAGACGACTTCACTATAAGAACATGATATCATCACAGACAGACACTTCACTGTAAGAACATGACGTCATCACAGACAGACGATTTCACTATAAGAACATGATATCATCACAGACAGACGACTTCACTATAAGAACATGATATCATCACAGACAGACGCCTTCACTGTAAGAACATGACGTCATCACAGACAGACACTTCACTGTAAGAACATGACGTCATCACAGACAGACGACTTCACTATAAGAACATGATATCATCACAGACAGACACTTCACTATAAGAACATGATATCATCACAGACAGACACTTCACTATAAGAACATGATATCATCACAGACAGACACTTCACTATAAGAACATGACGTCATCACAGACAGACACTTCACTGTAAGAACATGACGTCATCACAGACAGATGACTTCACTATAAGAACATGACATCATCACAGACAGACACTTCACTATAAGAACATGACATCATCACAGACAGACGCCTTCACTATAAGAACATGACATCATCACAGACAGACACTTCACTATAAGAACATGACATCATCACAGACAGACGCCTTCACTGTAAGAACATGACGTCATCACAGACAGACGACTTCACTATAAGAACATGATATCATCACAGACAGACACTTCACTTTAAGAACATGATATCATCACAGACAGACGACTTCACTATAAGAACATGATATCATCACAGACAGACACTTCACTGTAAGAACATGACGTCATCACAGACAGACGATTTCACTATAAGAACATGATATCATCACAGACAGACGACTTCACTATAAGAACATGATATCATCACAGACAGACGCCTTCACTGTAAGAACATGACGTCATCACAGACAGACACTTCACTGTAAGAACATGACGTCATCACAGACAGACGACTTCACTATAAGAACATGATATCATCACAGACAGACACTTCACTATAAGAACATGATATCATCACAGACAGACACTTCACTATAAGAACATGATATCATCACAGACAGACACTTCACTATAAGAACATGACGTCATCACAGACAGACACTTCACTGTAAGAACATGACGTCATCACAGACAGATGACTTCACTATAAGAACATGACATCATCACAGACAGACACTTCACTATAAGAACATGACATCATCACAGACAGACGCCTTCACTATAAGAACATGACATCATCACAGACAGACACTTCACTGTAAGAACATGATGTCATCACAGACAGACGCCTTCACTGTAAGAACATGATGTCATCACAGACAGACGACTTCACTTTAAGAACATGACGTCATCACAGACAGACGACTTCACTTTAAGAACATAACGTCATCACAGACAGACACCTTCACTATAAGAACATGACGTCATCACAGACAGACGCCTTCACTGTAAGAACATGACATCATCACAGACAGACACTTCACTATAAGAACATGACATCATCACAGACAGACACCTTCACTATAAGAACATGATATCATCACAGACAGACGACTTCACTATAAGAACATGACATCATCACAGACAGACACTTCACTGTAAGAACATGATATCATCACAGACAGATGACTTCACTATAAGAACATGACGTCATCACAGACAGATGACTTCACTATAAGAACATGACATCATCACAGACAGACACTTCACTATAAGAACATTACATCATCACAGACAGACACTTCACTATAAGAACATGATATCATCACAGACAGACACTTCACTATAAGAACATGACGTCATCACAGACAGACACTTCACTGTAAGAACATGACGTCATCACAGACAGATGACTTCACTATAAGAACATGACATCATCACAGACAGACACTTCACTATAAGAACATGACATCATCACAGACAGACGCCTTCACTATAAGAACATGACGTCATCACAGACAGACACTTCACTGTAAGAACATGACGTCATCACAGACAGATGACTTCACTATAAGAACATGACATCATCACAGACAGACACTTCACTATAAGAACATGACATCATCACAGACAGACGCCTTCACTGTAAGAACATGATGTCATCACAGACACCTTCACTATAAGAACATGACGTCATCACAGACAGACGCCTTCACTGTAAGAACATGATGTCATCACAGACAGACGACTTCACTTTAAGAACATGACGTCATCACAGACAGACGACTTCACTTTAAGAACATAACGTCATCACAGACAGACACTTCACTATAAGAACATGACGTCATTACAGACAGACGCCTTCACTGTAAGAACATGACATCATCACAGACAGACACTTCACTATAAGAACATGACATCATCACAGACAGACACCTTCACTATAAGAACATGATATCATCACAGACAGACGACTTCACTATAAGAACATGACATCATCACAGACAGACACTTCACTGTAAGAACATGATATCATCACAGACAGACACTTCACTGTAAGAACATGATATCATCACAGACAGATGACTTCACTATAAGAACATGACGTCATCACAGACAGATGACTTCACTATAAGAACATGACATCATCACAGACAGACACTTCACTATAAGAACATTACATCATCACAGACAGACACTTCACTATAAGAACATGATATCATCACAGACAGACACTTCACTATAAGAACATGACGTCATCACAGACAGACACTTCACTGTAAGAACATGACATCATCACAGACAGATGACTTCACTATAAGAACATGACATCATCACAGACAGACACTTCACTATAAGAACATGACATCATCACAGACAGACGCCTTCACTGTAAGAACATGATGTCATCACAGACAGACGACTTCACTTTAAGAACATGACGTCATCACAGACAGACGACTTCACTTTAAGAACATAACGTCATCACAGACAGACACTTCACTATAAGAACATGACGTCATCACAGACAGACGCCTTCACTGTAAGAACATGACATCATCACAGACAGACACTTCACTATAAGAACATGACATCATCACAGACAGACACCTTCACTATAAGAACATGATATCATCACAGACAGACGACTTCACTATAAGAACATGACATCATCACAGACAGACACTTCACTGTAAGAACATGATATCATCACAGACAGACACTTCACTGTAAGAACATGATATCATCACAGACAGATGACTTCACTATAAGAACATGACGTCATCACAGACAGATGACTTCACTATAAGAACATGACATCATCACAGACAGACACTTCACTATAAGAACATTACATCATCACAGACAGACACTTCACTATAAGAACATGATATCATCACAGACAGACACTTCACTATAAGAACATGACGTCATCACAGACAGACACTTCACTGTAAGAACATGACGTCATCACAGACAGATGACTTCACTATAAGAACATGACATCATCACAGACAGACGCCTTCACTGTAAGAACATGATGTCATCACAGACAGACGACTTCACTTTAAGAACATTACGTCATCACAGACAGACGACTTCACTTTAAGAACATAACGTCATCACAGACAGACACCTTCACTATAAGAACATGATATCATCACAGACAGACACTTCACTGTAAGAACATGACATCATCACAGACAGACACTTCACTATAAGAACATGACATCATCACAGACAGACACCTTCACTATAAGAACATGACGTCATCACAGACAGACACTTCACTGTAAGAACATGACGTCATCACAGACAGACACTTCACTGTAAGAACATGACGTCATCACAGACAGACGCCTTCACTGTAAGAACATGACATCATCACAGACAGACACTTCACTATAAGAACATGACATCATCACAGACAGACACTTCACTGTAAGAACATGATATCATCACAGACAGACGACTTCACTATAAGAACATGACATCATCACAGACAGACACTTCACTGTAAGAACATGATATCATCACAGACAGACACTTCACTGTAAGAACATGATATCATCACAGACAGATGACTTCACTATAAGAACATGACGTCATCACAGACAGATGACTTCACTATAAGAACATGACGTCATCACAGACAGACGACTTCACTATAAGAACATGACATCATCACAGACAGACACTTCACTATAAGAACATTACATCATCACAGACAGACACTTCACTATAAGAACATTACATCATCACAGACAGACACTTCACTATAAGAACATGATATCATCACAGACAGACACTTCACTGTAAGAACATGACGTCATCACAGACAGACACTTCACTGTAAGAACATGACGTCATCACAGACAGACACTTCACTATAAGAACATGATATCATCACAGACAGACACTTCACTATAAGAACATGATATCATCACAGACAGACACTTCACTATAAGAACATGATATCATCACAGACAGATACTTCACTATAAGAACATGATGTCATCACTGACCTCCAGTAAAGTGAATGGGGAAAATGTCAGTATATTTTTGGTATATATTTCATGAGTTTATACAAACATTTCAATGATTTGTTTGATTCAGTAATATGATTCACTAGTTGCTTTAAATGTGTCAGTCTTCTTGTTCACTTTGCAGGGTTTGCTCTTGTTTTCTCCACACTTTTCTCTCTCTATTCTACATGCTCTGTCTCTGTCCTGTGTTCTTCTTTTTTTTCTTGCTATTTTGCTTTTTTTTCTAATGTATGACATAGTCTTTTAGGATGGTGCTGAAAATTATGGGTCATCACTAACATCCTAAGGTAATTCAAACTTTAATCCTTATTATTTTCTGCTGTTATTTTCATTGAATACTAACAAACCAATTTAAATAAATGGGTTAATTTAAATGTATTGTACTTTCAAGAAACAGACAGCAAATGACAGCAATAAAATATGTGATTTGTTTTAAATAATAAATTGTAGATTATAAAGGAAGTAAATAATAATGTTAATAATAGATTTGCAAAAATCACAAACCATATGTAAAATGAATTGATTATAAAACAACATATAATATTTAGTTTCGCTCCTAGAGTTGAAGAACAAGTTTAAGCACCTCCATTCACTGATGCTGTGTTGAAAATGACTAAACGTTGACATTATTTTAAGCTCTATTTAGTATCTTCTTATGACTATATTAACCACAGTGTGCCACTTGTCATCCCACATTTTTCAGGACATACTTTAAGTTTTTGACAGATAACTGGTTCATGGAGTTGTATTTTCTTGTCTTTCAGGGAGAGTTAGTGAATAATATTGAGAAGAATGTGAGCAATGCTCAGGATTATGTGGAAAATGCCAAAGAAGTAACAAAAGCAGCTGTTAAAGTCCAGAAGAGCAGCAGAACGGTGAGATACAGCAGATGATCCATAATGCTCATCTGACCACATTCTCTCTGGCTGTTCCTTTGCTTTTCTCCTCTGTTCCCCTGTCCTCTTTGGTTTTCTTTGGTGCTGCTCAGGGAGAGATGATAGACCGTATAGAGTATAATGTGGAGCACTCAGTGGATTACGTTGAGAAGGCAGTGTCAGACACCAAGAAGGCGGTAAAGTACCAGAGTAAGGCGCGGCGGGTGAGTTAATGGTACCGTAGTACCTGCTGTTCATCCTGCATGAAGATCAACACATCCATCTCATTTGACTGTTTTCCCTTATAGTGGAAAACTCCTTACAGTGCTCGGAGAATCTTTGCACCTCCTCTGTGTGTGCTGTCAATATAAATGTAATGCTAATGGATTGATATGTCATCGAGCTCATCATAGAATGTGCCAGAGAAGTTATTCATCAATCAATAAATAGATTTCCGTCACTGGGCCGGATCTAGTGGGGTGCTGGGGTGTATTTGCACTCACAAATTGTTCACAATTGTCAAATGATTTCGGCACCGACGCTAATCTTAACCCTAATGCAATGCACTTGAATGGAAGACACATGTTGACAGATACAAACGTACCCCCCCCTTGAGAAATAACTTGAGACTCACCACAAAACATCAAAATACAAGACACATTTGGGAAGCACTCCAAACACAAAACGATAAAAGATAAAAGATCAAAACGAATTAGAGAAACTACAAAATAAAAGCACAACACCCACATATCGTGACACTCCGTTTATAAATTGATACATACAGTATATAATATTATTTTATCTGAAAATATATTGTTTCCTTAAATAGCTTTACTGTTTTTAGTAGCATGTCATGTATCTACTTCTAAAATAGGTAGTTTGTCTGTAGTTTCCTACTGTGAAACTGAAGCTTCCCAAGTTACAAGCTACTCATAATTTAAAGTGGGTTCAACAACTCTGGGGTAATGTCTCACCATTAATGGTTGCCTTGAAAGCAAAATAAACTAATGCTAAAACCGTTATTGGGCCTGTTGAGACAGATTTCATGAAAGGAATGCACGTTTTGAAGGCAGGTCTGTAATATCTGCAGCTCTGACGATGTGAATATATGCGTGTCCCCTCCAGAAGATGATCCTGTTGGCGGTTTGTGTGGCCGTCTGTCTTCTCGTCCTCATCATCTCACTTGCAATTGGATTGAGCTGATCAAGAGCTCTGATTGGCCCATTCAAACACACATATAGTTGTCACATGCATGATGGTGAAATGATGTCAAGTTTGAATGTATAATAAATGTACTGTATGATGAAATGAGATGTATGTGAGAACTTCATGTTTTGTGTTGTGTGTTATGTTTGTGTTTGCTCTTGTTGCATTGTGGCATGTTTGTGATGCACGAGTGATGTTGTGTTGTATTTGTGTGCATGTAATAAAGTGTTTATAAAGTGCTGTGCTCCTTCAGTTCAAATGCTGCAGATGTGGAGAAGAATGTGTTATCAGGAGAAAGAGTAAAAAGACAATGAAGTCTATATTTATGTTCATTCATATTTTTGCATTACATCAGTATTTTCCTAACAATTACAGTAAAGGCCCCAATATACTTCCAGAGAAGTAGTTCTTCATTCAGGGGTAAAAAGAAGTTCTAAACAGCTGAACAACAGTATACTGTTTGCGAACATTCAGACACCCATTCAGATGATATAAATGAAAATATATGCAGTAGAAAATGTTGAATATGTCTTGTTTACATTCTGAATTCATGACGCACCTATATGCGGCCATACTTCACTGGATTACACTCTGTTATTGTAATTTACCATGACACGGATACTACTGCAAAGAGAATACAGACAAACGAATGATGATAAGAGGGGCACATGTTACTTTGGGCAGATGTGTGAATGGCTTTCACTGCAGATGGCACATGACTGAATGGGAAAACAAAATCGCATGACATGTTCTTTCACGCCAGTGAACTACTGACACAAGAACATAAACAAAGTAGTAGGTGGAACTTCAGGCCACACCCACTGATGACATGGACCAATGGTAGCAAGAAGTTGTTTAGCAGCCTATTAGAAGTTTTCCTGCAAGTTCACCGTTTTATCTTTTAATTAATTTGCAGGAAATTTATTTTTGATGTCAACTATTCAATTTCCACTAGTACAAATGTGAATTCTTGATATGCAATTTCAACTGGTAAAAAAACATATTTTTGATATCTATAATTGAATTCTCACTAGTAAAGATTCACAGCGATATGTCATTCACTCTTATTCAAAACACGGTTATTGATATCAAAAATTTGCTTCTTACTAGTTGAAATTTCACATATTAACAATATTAAAAAAATAAAACTTGAATTAATGTAAGTTTTATTAATATTAGCCAAAGATCACTCAATTTTTGTGTTATGAAATGTAATGTTTGGATCTTAAATATAAGCATTTATATATATGTGTGTGTGTGTGTGTGCGTGTGTATATGTACTGTATATTTCTAAAAATTAGACGTTTCCTCCACTACGTAATGGGCATTTTCATGGAGGAGCCGCTGAATGACCTCGCCCTGCATAGGGGATGGTTTTATTTGCAAGAATGGGGCAAATATCTAATTTTATTAAATGCATCCACTAGACTCAGCACACACACACAATATATATATTGCTTATATTTAAGATTTACACATTCCAATTTCTTAACAGAATTTTTGAGTAATCTTTAGCTAATATTAATGCAACTTAAATTTAGTTCAGTGTTATTTATTTAATATTGTTAAAGATTGCTAACTATGATTTTTTGAAATTTAGTTATGAAATTAAAATGCACACACATATATATACAGTGGGGAGAACAAGTATTTGATACACTGCTGATTTTGCAGGTTTTCCTACTTACAAAGCATGTAGAGGTCTGTAATTTGTATCATAGGTACACTTCAACTGTGAGAGACGGAATCTAAAACAAAAATCCAGAAAATCACATTGTACAATTTTTAAATAATTAATTTGCATTTTATTGCATGACATAATTATTTGATGACTGTAACAAGACTCTTGACAGGGCGGGGAAAAGGAGGACACGAGGACAGGCTTCTGCACACAGGTGAGGGGTCTTTAATTATTCAACGAAAAATGACAGGAATACAAACATAAACTTCTGATAACAAAACTAAGGCTTTCCGTAAACTCAAACTAAATATTTGGGCTGCCAACACTGGACTGGCGTCCTGACTGGTGGTGCTGTGGCTCTTTTATGCCGCTCTCCCCGTGCTCACTGAAATTAGAGACAGGTGTTAGACATATTTTAGCTCAGGTGTAAGCGCCCTTACCGCTCCCCCTCTCTGGACGGGCGCTTGACCACGCCCCCGCTGCCACAATGACCTACCAACCAGTAAGAATTCCGGCTCTCACAGACCTGTTAGTTTTTCTTTAAGAAGCCCTCCTGTTCTCCACTCATTACCTGTATTAACTGCACCTGTTTGAACTTGTTACCTGTATAAAAGACACCTGTCCACACACTCAATCAAACAGACTCCAACCTCTCCACGATGGCCAAGACCAGAGAGCCGTGTAAGGACATCAGGGATAAAATTGTAGACCTGCACAAGGCTGGGGTAGCCTACAGGACAACAGGCAAGCAGCTTGGTGGGAAGGCAACAACTGTTGGCGCAATTATTAGAAAATGGAAGAAGTTCAAGATGACGGTCAATCTCCCTCGGTCTGGGGCTCCATGCAAGATCTCACCTTGTGGAGCATCAATGATCATGAGGAAGGTGAGGGATCAGCCCAGAACTACATGGCAGGACCTGGTCAATGACCTGAAGAGAGCTGGGACCACAGTCTCAAAGAAAACCATTAGTAACACACTACGCCGTCATGGATTAAAATCATGCAGCTCCCCCTGCTCAAGCCAGCGCATATCCAGGCCCGTCTGAAGTTTGCCAATGACCATCTGGATGATCCAGAGGAGGAATGGGAGAAGGTCATGTGGTCTGATGAGACAAAAATAGAGCTTTTTGGTCTAAACTCCACTCGCCGTGTTTGGAGGAAGAAGAATGATGAGTACAACCCCAAGAACACCATCCCAACCGTGAAGCATGGAGGTGGAAACATCATTCTTTGGGTATGCTTTTCTGCAAAGGGGACAGGACAACTGCATCGTATTGAGGGGAGGATGGATGGGGCCATGTATCGCGAGATCTTGGACAACAACCTCCTTCCCTCTGTAAGAGCATTGAAGATGGGTCGTGGCTGAATCTTCCAGCATGACAACGACCCGAAACACACAGCCAGGGCAACTAAGGAGTGGCTCTGTAAGAAGTATCTCAAGGTCCTGGAGTGGCCTAGCAAGTCTCCAGACCTGAACCCAATAGAAAATCTTTGGCGGGAGCTGAAAGTCTGTATTGCCCAGCGACAGCCCCGAAACCTGAGGGATCTGGAGAAGGTCTGTATGGAGGAGTGGGCCAAAATCCCTGCTGCAGTGTATGCAAACCTGGTCAAGAACTACAGGAAACGCATGATCTCTATAATTGCAAACAAAGGATTCTGTACCAAATATTAAGTTCTGCTTTTCTGATGTATCAAATACGTATGTCATGTAATAAAATGCAAATTAATTATTTAAAAATCATACAATGTGATTTTCTGGATTTGTTTTAGATTCCGTCTCTCACAGTTGAAGTGTACCTATGATACAAATTACAGACCTCTACATGCTTTGTAAGTAGGAAAACCTGCAATATCAGCAGTGTATCAAATACTTGTTCTCCCCACTGTGTATGTATATATACACACTCTAAAAAAATCTGTTGATCTGAAGGCGTGTGATTAAATGTTTGAAATGAGTTTTGTAGACAAAAATATAATTGTGCCATCATATTAATTTTAAAACTTAATAAAAAAAGGTTTTGAAATAGATGACTTGGACTGTATAATAAAGAAAAGCAGCCAATCAGTGCCCAACACCGATGGGAACTCCTTCAGTACGGTTTAAAAGCATCTCAGGGTGATTCCTCAAGAAGTTGCTGGAGAAAATGTTGAAAAAAACAATGCTCTCTGCTTCGAGAGGGTGAATGAATGTTTAAAATGGTCAACATGGATCATTAACTCTTTATTCTCTGCTCTCTTTCACGCTGCCTGGAATATTGGAACTCTTTTTTTTTTTTTCTTTTTTTTTCCATTTTATTTTGTACTGTGGTACTTTGAATTCTTTTAAAAACAGAAGAAAGTGCTGATTGTGATCGGTTGTGTGCTGCTTGGGATCATTATTGCTTCTGCTGTTGGTGGTGTGTTGGCCTGAAATACACACTCAACACAAAGCACAGATAATAAAGAGACATATGCGTGCTTGTCTGTTATTTGTGCCGCTGTGCGCTTCTGTAACCTCACTGATGTGTATTGTTGTATAAAAATGATTCCAATGTGTCAACATACGTTTTCTAGTTATAAAGGGGGAAAATCAATTATGATGTATAAAGAGAGTCACTCTTGTGAGAGTGAAACAGTCTTTGTGATGCTTTGATGTGCTGTGATCGAAACACAATCATTCAATCCATATAAAGATCCTGGCAGAAACAGATTATCATATATTATCATTAACTCGTTAAGTTGTATCATTATTGTATGTATAAAAGAATATTGTTCTAAAATGCTAGGCTAGAAATGTTTAATCACAAGTAACACATTGTGCTATTAGTGACACACTATTACATTTTGAGTTTGCTCTGTACGTGATCATGTATAATCTTGCTAAGTATGATAAACTGATTCTTTTGCCATTTTTTTCTTGTCTTTGACATTTTAGGTTATGTTAAAGTGTTCAATTTTTAAATAAAAAAAAGATATATAAAAAGGCTCATATACTGTTTATATATTGGTCCCTGTGGTCCTCTAATCGTGTTTCAGAATTTTGTTGTCATAATTTAGTTTCCTGAGATCATTCTCCACTCTTGTCTCTCTGACACCTTTAAGGGAACAATTCACCTAATAATGAAAATTCTTGAAATTGAAAAATAATTTACTCACAAAAGTAATCCAACTGACTCTGGATTAATGAATGTCTTCTGAAGGAAAAGACTAGGTGTGTGTGTTCGAAATAGATCAATATTTAAAACGTTAGTTTACTGGCTTCCAGCCAGCTCGTTGACAAGGGTGGAGTTCAAACTGCCTCTCACATGCACATAAGCCTCCTTTGCATAGATATTCATACATAGATTCCTTATTAGCAGCTGATTCTATGGGCCGCGATACTGTTTCCACACAAAAGGAGATTATGCAGCATTCTGCTCCTCCATTCACTTTCATTCAAACAGCTCTCCTTGTTCACCAGTTCAGGATTGATGTATCCAAACCAGCCGAATGAGGCATCTATGTATGATCCCGTGTTGTAAACAAGACTGCACTTCAGCGCTGAGGCTTACATGCGAACGAGCTTGCCGGAAGCGAACAAAAATACTCTTAATGACACTTCACTGACCTCTACCTGTTTTAACTCAGTTTATGGACTTGACAGCATTGGCAACATATACAGGTGGGACGGGTGCAATATTTTCCCACCACATTTTGAAATATCAGTAACAATTCTAATACAAAGGATAGAAGACAGAACTCGTAGTGATCCCAGCCAACCCATCGGTTCAACAACACTAATGCTAACCATGACAGCCAGGAATCTGGGAATGATGTTTGATGACTAGCTAAACTTCAACATCTTCAACCGCTCAATCATGCAGGTTTCCGCTTTATAACATCAGGAAAGAAGATCAAATTTTTCCTGTCTGAATATGCTGTGCAGCTCCTGATACAAGCTCCTGTCATCTCAAGACTGGACTACTGCAACACTGTGTTGACTGGCTTCCCAGCTAGCACGATTAAAAGCCCATTTTTACTTCTGCGTTTAACCTATGCTGTAGCCTAACATGCACCTCTCCAAAAATTTAGCAATGCAGACCACAACATATGTCATTGTTCCACTTTCTAACCAAAGACTGTAAAAAGATATCTGTTTTTTAAAAGATAGTGTCACATTTTTTCCAAGGTAATTTTAGGATGCATCATATCACATTCTGTTTGGAAATTTGTCAGTGCCCTTAGTGGTTCCATTAACTTTGAAAAAGCCTTTACTTGCTTAAAAACATATTAAACCAGACCACGTGGTTGGCTAGTTTAAGTTGGTTTATGCCAAGTTTAAACTTCACGATTTTAGCCCTGATTTTCCACTCGTCAACAGTTAATGGAGATTGCCAACAAAAGCCAGAAATCAGAGGCAAATCTGTGCTCGCTCCCATGAGCGATAATCGCTATGTGTGAATTTTCAAAGACATGATCTGAGAGATGCACCGATGCTTTGCAGATGCCCGAGAGATATTTAAATACAGTTCCCAGTCTGTCGTTCACTTCGACGTTGTGTCGATGATGCTACACTAGGGGTCTCTCTTGAGCACCTTTTGCATCTCTGATCTATGAGAAAAGGCCAATGAGAAATTGGCAGACAGAATTTGCATGTCCCGCCCTCGGACATACGGTATAAAGGGAGGGAAATGCATCTGTTTCATTCAGAAAATTTCTTCTGAGCTGACTGGTTGTGTATGCAGCAAGTCACACACTGTTCCTCCCATCTCTGAGCGATTGCTGTTGGATCTATGGCGCATGTCGCAGTCGCAGCTTTCATTCAACAGAAGCGTCACCCCCAATGCCACCCCCCGCGTCATTCCTTCTTCCCACGGGATTGAGGATCTGGGGATGGCAGTGGGTGCAGTTTCGCCGGGTACACCCCCGCGGGTACGCCCCCCGCCTGCCTATCCTCTTGAGCCCCTCGTGCCGGATGAGCTCGCCGCTGCATCGGAGAGCGGTCCGGCGTCTGATGTGGATGACTCGACTGGGTTGCCGCCTTCGGGCCAGCACGCCCAGTCTGAGGCTTACGCCCAGATGTCCGACATGCTTGCCCGGTCCGCTGTCAGTGTGGGGCTGGACTGGAAACCTCCGTCCTCCCCACAGCATTCGCGGCTGGATGATTGGTTCCTCGTGCCTGCGCGCCGCTCACAGCCACACCCCGCGCCCCCCCCCCCCCCCCCCCCGTCCCTTTCTTCCAGGAAGTGCATAATGAGCTGATGAGTTCGTGGAGGGCACCCTTCTCCATCTGTCACCGTGCCTCTCGCTCATCCGCTCTCACTACCCTCAACGGCCCACGGGTACACGGTGGTCCCCCAGGTGGATAGAGCAGTTGCAATCCATCTGTGCCCGAGAATGCCACCACCTGCCGGGGTCGCCCTGTGCTCCCCTCCAAGGCCTGTAGGATGATGTCTTCACTGACCTCCAAAGCCTACAGTGCCACCAGACAGGCCATTCCGCCTTGCATGCCATGGCCCTCCTGCAAGTCCACCAGGCCAAGGCACTTAAAGATCTGCACTTGGGAAGTCCTGATCCCAACGTGCTGCAGGAACTGCGCTCAGCAATCGATCTCACCCTCAGGGCCACGAAGGTCACAGCATGGTCACTCGGGCAGGCGATGGCCACTCTCGTGGTTCAGGAATGTCATCTGTGCCTGAACTTGGTCGAGAAGTGTGAAGTGGACAAGACACGTTTCCTCGACGCACCTGTCTCCCAGTTCAGCCTTTTCAGCGACACCGTCAAGGACTTCGCCCAACAATTCTCCACGGTGAAGAAGCAGACAGAGGCCATCTCACACATCCCGCCCCGCCGCAAATCTGACGCCATGGGCCACCCTCCATCTGCTTGCCGGAGGCGTCCTCCTGCAGCTAAGAAACGTGCAGCTCCGCCTCAACCCGGGCCCAGGTCTCAGCCCCGGCATCGATCGCCCCGCAGGAAGCGCAAGCCCCCCCGTCTTGCGGACCCCTTCGTGGACCCGGAAGGCGCCCAAGAGGTCCTGAGACACCCGACCCAGTGACCAAGTCTTTTCTCAGCACCAGAGCCTCAGGACGCACCCTTGCCTCCTGACGCCACATTACCTGCTCTGCCCCGCCAGGTACATCAAAAATAACCGTCCCCTTAGTGCCCCTAGCTCAGAGTTTGGACGCGTGGCTGTTATTTCCCAATCCATCACGCTGGCTGGCTAGGACCATTCGACTTGGTTATGCAATTCAATTTGGCAACCCCCCCGGGGGCATCCGCTTTACCACAGTACACGGCGAACATGCAAAATCCCTGCGCTTGGAAATCGCGACTCTCTTACTCAAAGACGCAATAGAGCCTGTCCCTCCAACCGAGATGAAGAAGGGTCTCTACAGCCCTTCATCATACCCAAGAAAGGTGGTGGCCCTTCCTATGGTTCATGTTCAACGGCCAGGTGTATCAGTACAAGGTCCCCCCCTTCGGCATGTCCCTGTCCCCTTGCGCCTTTACGAAGTTCACAGAGACAGCCCTTGCCCCGCTTTGGGAAGCCGGCATCCGCATACTCGACTACCTTGATGACTGGCTCATCCTGGCCCACTCCCGAGAGTTACTATGCGCCCACAGGGACCAGGTGCTCAGGCACCTCAGCCGTTTAGGTCAACTGGGAAAAGAGCAAGCTCACCCCGGTTCAAAGCATCTCTTTTCTCGGCATGGAGTTAGACTCAGTCTCAATGTCAACGCCTCACCAGCAAGCGTGCGCAGTCAGTGCTGGAATGCCTCGCTGCCTTCAGGCTGGGCACAACGGTCCCTTTAAAACTTTTCCAGGAGGCTCCTGGGGCACATGGCGTCCTCCGCAGTGGTCGTGCCGCTGGGGTTGATACATATGAGACCACTTCAGCACTGGCTCCAGACTCGAGTCCCGAGACGAGCATGGTGCCGCAGCATGCACCGTGTGATCATCACCCCCGCCTGCTGCCAAATGTTCAAACCCTGGACAGACCTCTGCTTTTTGTGGACAGGAGTCCCCTTGCAGCAGGTGTCCTGACACGTCCTGGTCACAACCAACGCCTCCAAATTGGGTTGGGGCGCCGTGTACAACGGGCATGCAACTGCAGGCCATTGGAAAGGGGCCCCGCTGCGCTGGCACATCAACTGCCTAGAGTTGTTGGCTGTACTTGACCCCCCTTTGAGCCTCTAGAATCAGTCGGACTCAAGGCCCTCTCCCTAAAGACGGCCATCCTGATCGTGCTCGCCTCCATCAAGAGGGTCGGGAACCTGAAAGCGTTCTCTTTCACCTACACTTGCCTGGAGTTCGGTCCGGCAGACACTCATGTGATCCTAACACCGCGACTGGGCTACGTTCCCAAGGTTCCTACCACTCCCTTCAGGGACCAGGTCATGAACCTGCAAGCGCTGCCCCGGGAGGAGGCAGCCCCAGCCCCTTTGTTGCTGTGTCCTGTATGTGCTTTGCGTATCTACTTGGACCGCACTCAGAGCTTTAGACGTTCTGAGCAGCTCTTTGTCTGCTTTGGCGGACAGCGGAAAGGGAACACTGTCTCCAAACAGAGGTTTTCCCACTGGGTAGTAGACGCCATTACATTGGCCTATCACACCCAGGCCATGCCCACCCCTTGAGGGTCCAAGCAAACTCAACAAGAAGTGTTGCGTCCTTATGGGCACTAGCCAGGGGCACCTCCCTAGCAGACATATGTAGAGTAGCGGGTTGGGCAACACCCAATACCGTTGCGAGATTTTACAATCTCAGGGTTGAGTCGGTTTCGTCCCGTGTTTTCTCAGGTTCGAGCCGGTAGAACTCGGTAACACGCTGACAAGCTGACTGGGTGGATTGCTTGCACCTAGCGCCCTTTCCCTCTGCTGAAGTAAAATCGTGCGCTCTTATCCCAGGAGATCCCACTAACTTGGCTTCCTGGATGACTCCTCCCTATCCCTCTGGTCCGCGATCCAATACGGGTACTCAATCTACCCTGTACTGGAATAGGTGCTCCACAGCTCGGGGTCCTACGTGGACTTCCCCCCTGTGTGTACTTTCCATGGACCCGCATCTCCCTTGGACAGTTCCCACTGGCCCCTGGTCGCCATGTCTGTAGCAACTCCTCCCTCCCAATAGGCAGTATCTACCACTGTGACACTTTCCACATGTGACCTAAAAGCCCATGTGATGTATTTCACCACTCTTTACCTCCCTTTCTGGGCATGTGTGGTCTCTGCAGGGTCTTTTCCCCCTGAAAGAATAGGAACTGGGAAAGATTGCCTTTCCCGATGCAATATGATAGAGTTAAGATGGCCCCAGCCGCTTTAACTCTATGCGAGAAACATAGAGAGAGAAAAGGCGCTGCTGGCGCGGCCTGCTCCCATGCTTGGCACGTCGCCTTGTTCCCTCCCCCCTGTCGGGGGTAAAGAACCAGAAGGCTTTGACGAATTTATGGGGCATTGGGGAAGGGAACTTGCATTCTGACACAGCTGGTTGCTTTGGCAACCTGCCCACTCCTGTGTCAGCAGTACACGTACACGGCTCAGCGCATGGCGTGATTTAAATAGGAAACCTAGTGTCACTTCTTCGACAGGAAGTTGCAGTGAGCGACAGACAGGGAACGTCTAGGTTATGGATGTAACCTCTGTTCTCTGATGGAGGGAACGAGACGTTGTGTCCTCCCAGCCACATCTCTGTACCGAGCCACTGTTGCGGCCGAACCATTGTCGGCTCCTCAGACAAATCCTGAATGAAACAGGCGCATTTCCCTCCCTTTATACCCATATGTCCTGGGGCGGAACATGCAAATTCTGTCTGCCAATTTTTCACTGGCCTTTTCTCATAGATCAGAGATGCAAAAGGCGCTCAAGAGAGACCCCTAGTGTCGCTTCTTCGACACAACGTCTCGTTCCCTCCATCAGGGAACAGAGGTTACATCCGTAACCTAGATGTTTCTATCAGAATAAATTTGAATACACATAAGCTTTTCAATTATTTGAAACAAAAACAAAACACAAACATGTTCTTCTTGAGTCAGGCAGCTACCTGCGTTACCTTCAACTATCTCTGCAGAACAGATGATATTTTCTGCCCGCGTCTGCTCAACCATTCTCTTCTCCATATTCATTTCTTTTCTTTTTTTGATTAGTTTTTTTCTTTTTGCTGCAAATCAGCGCACAAACAACTTGGATCACAAGCTTCTTACGGACCACATTTTTAGAGGGAAGAACTTCTGTCTCACGCGTGATCTTACGTCATTTCCTGTATTACTTCTCACGTGCATGTTGTTGTGAAACATAGTTTGGAGACAAGACAGAGTTGTAGGGGATTCTTACTAGTGAAATGTTTTGTAATGTGTGACCCCCTGTCACCGATCTCTTAATGTGCAAACCCCAGCAACTTCAAGGTACCCCATTATAGACAGACAGTTGTGTAGTGTGAAAAGAACAGCAATTCGACGACTTTGAAAGTGGTATAGTGTTTTCTCCCAAAAACCCTCTAAAATCATCAGATCAGACTGTCGTGTTATCAATAAATTAATTCACCACCCTTCAATAGTGTGCATTCCTTTCTTTATTGCCGAACTGAATGTAACTCTACATCCTACGTCAATTGCGTGTCCCTCAAACCCAGACGTGCTTACGTCCTTCTCCATAAAGGGGCGCACATCTTTACGCCACACAGACCAGACTGACCAGGGCTAGGGGCACAGCAAGATGGCGGCCAGTCAAAACGTGCCTATTTGACTGTTGGCATTTAGGGTTTTTTTTTTTTTTTTTTCAAAAAAGTGGTGAAGGGAGAAGTCTAATTTTCGATTATCAACTGATTGAAGACTCACTTTATGGACTAGCTTTATTTTATTGTTGCTTTTACTGAAAGTTTCTTTGAAGTGTTTCCTTCCAAAGCTTTGAGGTGAGTGACAGCGCTGTGATGTCATCTTTATCAGAACACTCGTTTGCCTTTGAGAAAGAACTTCAGCGCATGCCAGACATGGATGTTGTTCCTGACACACGAGCCATCTCTTCTCGAGATGTAGGAGAACATCATAACTCTCCTTCTTTTCTAAAAAAATTAATGAAAGCTCAGGACACCTGCAGGATTTGATTTTGTGAGAACACGATCAGAATGGATACCTAATTCAAATGACTTTGCGTTGAATGAAGTTAAAGACTTGAAAGACGAAATGAAGATGGTAAAAGAACTTATAAAGTTGCTTAGTTGGAACGGAAGGTAAATGAAACAGAAAGATATCAGCGGAGATGGAATTTGAGGCTGCACGGTGTTCATGAGAAAACAGATGAAGATCTAAGGTCTGGTTAGTGAAATTTGTGTCTCAGTGGTCCCAGAGCTGAAGGATAGATGCAAGACAGATGTGGATATTGTTCATAGACTGGGTTGAAAAGAGAAAAGCAGAAATCCAATAACAACAATAATTCAGTTTCAGAAAAGGTCTACTCGGGATCTACTCTGGAAAGAGTATTTATTGGTGCCGTTGAAGTTCACCCTAAATGAGGGATACAGACTAGCCAAGGTCTAAAAAAAAATAAATAAATAAATAAATAAAAAGTGAATGGAAGAGGGGGAAAGGGGAAATATCTCCCAGGTCAAATGCAAGATACAGTATATGGAAATATGCACCCCTTGAGTAACACTTTAACTCTTAAAAGTTCCTTTTTGTCTGTGTGTGTTCAAAGTTCATGTCTTTATTACTTTGTTCCTTTAATGTCAGGTATCTTTGAAAAAGCTGTTTTACTGTAATGCAAGAGATTCATTGTGGATTTCTATTTTTTACAAGAGACTCATGCTAGTTCTTCAGAAGGATCAATGGGGCACTGAAATGTGTCATTCTTTTGGAGTGAATCACTGCAGGGGTTGCAATATTGGGGGTAGATGGATCATTTTGATAGTGTCTAATGATGAGAACATGTTTCTTTTAGGTACTATATATGCCTCAAATAACATCAAATATAATACTGATTTACTCTCTGAAATTGAACATGATATCAATAAGATGAAAGAAAAATGTCAAGATATTGGAATAATTCTAGCTGGAGATTTGAATACTGTCTTAGATGTTCAGATGGACAGAATTGCAGTTCCTATTAGGCTATCCTCAACTCCTAAAAGTTTAGGAGTTATTGATATCTGGAGATGCAAACGTCCAGACTTAAAAGAATACACTTGGAGTGATGATGATTAAGTCCAAACAGTCTAGAATTAATTTTGGGTTCGTTTCTTCTTCTTCAGGACAAATCAAGTGTCCATTGAGCCATCCACAATGACTGATCACAGAATGATTTAAATAAAAGCCTATTGGAAACGTAAAAACAGATTTTTGGAAATTGAGAGCTTTAAAGTTGAAATAAAAAAATTAAAATCAAGCCAAGCAAACAAATTTGTATTGTCAGAATTGGGAGTTTATGAAATATAGGATTAGAGCTATTACAAATGGCAAATAATTGGCAAGCTCTGCTAAATCAACAGAACAATTAAGACAGTTGACGCCACAGATTACAAAAAAAAACAAAAAAACAAAAACAAAGGGGCAACCAAACTTGACTTATGTCCTGTCAGGTCACAACCAGACTAGGTGAGCTTGGTTTGGAGGTGCCTGTTATGGTGCCCCGGCTTACTTTGCAGAGCAAGACTCAGCAAAACATAGAGGCTGAACTGTTGGGGTTGGGTGTCGCTGGCGGCAGGGGGTCTATGTCGGGAGGGTCTGTTGGTTGTGCTCACTGGCAGTGGTAGAATGGCTGCTAGGCCTAGAGAATAGTGTATATCTACAATAATTTAATTGACTGATCTATATGTATTATTATTATTATTATTATAAATTACAGTGCTACCACTACTCCTACTATTATTATCATGAATGCTGTTTATGTTGCCACTGCTACCGCTACTATTGCTACTATTACTATTATTTTTGTTATAATTATTATTATTATTACTATGAATACTATTTCTACTACAACTCTATTACAATTACTATGAATCTCTCAATGCCTCTATCTATATCACTAAAATATCACATTGCTTAAACTTATCAATGTACCTGTATACATCACTATATCGATAATATTTATATTTAGCTGTTTTCTTACCTTTCTTTTATGTGTATGTTCCGTTTTTTCTTATGGGGGAAAGATTGCTCTGGAATGCAGCTAGCCTCCCCCACTTGGAATGTCACTGATGTCCACTAGTTGCTGGTCCAGTATCAGCAAAGACAGTGTAAAGGGTTGATAATGATCAGTGAGGGAGCAGACATAATGGAGTCGGCTTGGGCCTACTTGGACCTTTGCTTGTTACAGTCTTGAGGCATCTGTTGGCTTATTCGTTAAATAATTAATAATTGTGTGTCTGATTGTTCCAGATGCTACATTAATAAGGTCTGCATAATACTTTTTTGGACATTTTTGGACGCTAATGTACAATCATAATTTCTTGCCCCATAAATGCACAATTTGGAATAATAGATATATAAGGGTTAGAAACAAAACACTTTTTTATGATAATTGGTATAAAAAGGGAATTATTTAGGTAAACAATTAATTCAAAATGAGGGTATTATATATAGTTAGACTGAATTTATCAATATGTATAACTATCCAGTTGATCCTAGCCAGTACTTAAGGGTATTGTATGCAGCTCCCAGGGAAATGTTGAGACTTTTAGGGTATCACAATAGTCATTTATTAGAATCAGTTTCTGCATTAGGTTGCACAACAAGGATTTTTGAAGTTATGGGCGTAACCATTTTTTTCTTATGTTTCCTGTGCAAACAATAGATATCCTTTCTGTTACAGCTGTAACTGAAACACAGTTTGATTTGAGTACAATATGGTTGACTCCTGACAAGTATTACAAATAAAGTAAAGGAGGTTTCATGTAAGATTGAACATCGAGTGCACTCAAGGCAAGGCAAGTTTATTTATATAGCACATTTCATACACAATGGTAATTCAAAGTGCTTTACATAGTAGAAATTAAAAAGAAAAAAAAAACAAGAATAATAAAATAAGAATAATTAAAACAGTTTAGAATAAAAAAAATAAATAAAAGAAATCTAATAAAACACAGTACAAGCAGTCGGACACACAGTGGCACAGTGCTCATTCAGTAAATGCACAGCTAAACAGATGTGTTTTGAGTCTGGATTTGAATGTGACTACTGTAGGAGCACATCTGATCTCTTCTGGAACCTGGTTCCAGCTGCGGCTGGCATAATAGCTAAAAGCAGACTCTCCTTGCTTAGAGTGAACCCTTGGTATTTCTAGCTGATGTGATTCTAATGATCTGAGTGATCTGTTGGGTTTATATTCAGTGAGCATGTCTGCAATATATTGAGGTCCTAGCCCATTGAGTGATTTATATACCAGTAATAATACTTTAAAATCAATCCTAAATGTAACTGGGAGCCAGTGTAAAGACCTGAGGACTGGTGTGATATGTTCATATTTTCTGGTTTTGCTCAGAATTCTGGCAGCAGCGTTCTGTATGAGCTGCAACTGTCTTATGGTCTTCTTGGGAAGGCCCGTGAGGAGTCCATTACAATAATCCACCCTGCTGGTGATGAAAGCATGCACAAGTTTCTCTAGGTCTTGACTGGAAACAAAGCATCTAATTCTTGCAATATTTTTCAGATGATAATATGCTGATTTAGTTATTGCTTTGACATGACTACTGAAACTAAGGTCTGACTCTAGAGACACACCAAGATTCCTGACTTGATTTTTAGTTGTTTGACCCCTAGCGTCAAGGTATGCATTCACCTTGAGAACTTCATCTTTGTTTCCAAACGCAATGACTTCAGTTTTGTCTTTGTTTAACTGAAGAAAGTTTTGGCACATCCAACTGTTTACTTCATCAATACATTGGCACAGGGAGTCAATGGGGCTGTAATCGTTAGGTGATAGGGCTAAGTAGATCTGTGTGTCATCTGCATAGCTGTGGTAAGCCATTTGGTTCTTTCTCATTATTTGGCTAATTGGGAGCATATACAGGTTGAACAGGAGTGGAACAAGAATTGAGCCTTGAGGGACTCCGCATGTCATGGGCGTCCACTCAGACTTATGGTCTCCTATACTCACATAATAACCTCTCCCTTCTAAGTATGACCTGAACCATTTTAGGACCATCCCAGAAAGCCCCACCCAGTTTTCCAGCCTTTCCAGAAGTATGTTGTGATCGACAGTGTCAAATGCAGCACTGAGGTCGAGTAGTACCAGTACTGATAATTTGCCTGTATCAGTATTTAAGCGAATATCGTTTATTATCTTTATGAGCGCTGTCTCTGTGCTGTGATGCGATCGGAAACCAGATTGAAAATTGTCAAAGTATCCATTCGAGTTCAAGAATTTGTTCAGTTGATTGAAGACAACTTTTTCAATGATCTTGCCTATGAAAGGAAGATTTGAGATCGGTCTATAGTTGCTTAATATGGTCTTATCCAGATTGCTCTTTTTCAAGAGGGGCTTGACAACTGCAGTTTTCAGGGAGTTTGGAAAACTCCCAGAGAGAAGTGAGGAGTTTATCACTTCTAGGAGATCTGCTTCTAAACAGTTGAACACACTTTTGAAAAAAGATGTTGGAAGTGCATCAAGGGCGCAGGTTGATGTTTTAAGGTGCCGTACGGTTTCTTCCAAAATTTTGCCATCAATTTCTTTGAAGTCAGACAAAGTAACCACTTTCTCAGGTTGTGGTTTGATTTGTCTGACCCCAGCACAACTCAAGGATGTGCTGATCACCTTTCTGATATTATTTATTTTCTCAGAGAAGAAAGAAGCAAACTCACTGCACTTGCTGTCTGAGAGCAGTTCACAGGGAATCTGGCTTGGGGGGTTTGTCAGTCTCTCTACAGTCGCAAATAGAGTGCGTGTGTTGTTTAAGTTGCTGTTTATAATATTCGAGAAGAAAGACTGTCTAGCTTTGCCTAGTTCCATATTAAAAGCATGGATGCTGTCTTTGTAGATATTATAATGGACTACAAGTTTTGTCTTCCGCCAAATGCGCTCTGCTTTTCTGCATTGTCTTTTCATATTTTGGTTTCTCCAAGGTGCTTTTTGACTGCCACTCTTCTTCCTCACTTTCACAGGAGCAATATCATCAATTACACTTTTAACTTTTGAGTCAAAAGAATCAAGGAGTGAATCAACAGTGTCAGCAGATATACTTGGTTTTAAAGATATAGCCTTCATAAATAGTACACTAGTGTTCTCATTTAAGCATCTCTTCTTGACAAACACAGATCTAGCTTCAATGGCAGGAGAGATCAATATATCAAAGAAAATACAGAAATGATCAGACAGTGCTACATCCTTAATAACAATTGATGAAATGTTTAGACCCTTACTGATAAGTAAATCTAGAGTGTGTCCATGATTGTGTGTGGGTCCATGTACATGCTGAGTCAGATCAAACGTTTTTAAAACAGTTTTGATTTCTTTTGTCATATTGGTTTCTGCATTATCTATGTGAATGTTAAAATCTCCAGCAATGGCAAAACAGTCAATCTCTGAGGTAATTGTTGATAACAGTTCTGTAAAGTCCTCAGCAAAGGCTGGAGAGTATTTTGGAGGCCTGTAAATAATAAGTAAAATGCGTGGAGCACCTTTTAACACAATACCCAGATATTCGAAAGACGGGTAATTCCCAAATGATATTTGCTTACATTGATAGACATCTTTAAAAAGAGCAGCTAAGCCCCCACCTCTCCTGCCTTCTCTGCAGACACTCAGAAAAGTAAAGTTAGGAGGGGATGTTTCATTAAGGACTGTTGCACTACAGCTGTCTTCTAGCCAAGTTTCATTTAAAAACATAAAATCCAGGTTGTATGTGCTTATTAAGTCGTTGACTAGAAGTGATTTATTTTTAAGTGAGCGGATGTTTAAAAGTGCTAACTTAACAGTCTTACTTTTTGACCCCACAGCAATCTTAGTTTGGCGTGTAATAGGCACCAGATTAGATGGGTTTGCTCTATGGCTTTTGAAGGCCTTAGACTTTCTATCATGAAATCGAACAGCAATAGAGAAAGATACAGGCACACTGGGTTCCCACTTGTTTTGTAAACATTTGAGAAAGTTACTGTTATCATAGTGGGGACCCGACACATATCACTGAGAGCTGGTATCAGTTGTTTTTGGTTCACCTTGAGCAGATGGAGGAGGGTGTGAGCCCTTGCGTTGTGGCAGAGGCCGAAGAGCTCTCACAGGACGAGGGGGAGGGCGAGCTTTGCCCGCAGGCTTTGGTGGTTTAGGGGCCTGCCGTTTTTTGCTTTTTGCTGTTGCTGTGTTATTGGCTGTAATATGCTGTCCTGGTCTCCCTGGGTGTTTTCCAGAAAGTCGTCCTTGGGTGCTGAATCTTGGAGCAGTTCTAATATGTCACAGTCTGTCTGTGGTGAGCTTTGTGGGCAGGGCTCAGCTGAGATTGTGTCCGTGAGCAGAAATTGTTTTGGCTGAGTGGTGTTATCATTGTCCTTGTGTGAATTGTCAACCAAATGTCCATTCAGGTGCTGAAGTGAAGTCCTGTGGTCATTCATACTGTGTCCAGGTGTGTGTGTGCCATTCAGATTGATTGGATTGGCACACACTGCAGAAGGATGATTGAGGGAGAAGTAGATATTGTCCTTTAGCACTCTTGAACCAAGTTTGTTTGGGTGGTGGCCATCCTGTCGAAACAGTTGCCTCTGACTCCAGAAAAGATTGAAGTTGTCAATGAAGTTCACTCCTTTTATATTACAGGTTTTTTGCAGCCATGTATTAAGCCCAAGCAACCGTGAGAACCTGTTTGTTCCTCTTGCTGGAAGTGGTCCACTGATGAATGTTTGAACTTTCAGTCTTATAAGTGTTTCAAAAAGTTCATTGAAATCCTTCTTAAGGAGTTCTGACTGCTCTTTATGAATATCATTCTTCCCCACATGAATGATGAGTCGATTTGCAGTCTGATATTTCATCAGAATATTCTGAAGTTCCCTGTTTACATCAGAAGTTGTTGCTTGTGGAAGGCAGCACGTAGTTGTATCCCTGCTGCTAATGTTTCTGATTATGGAGTCCCCCACTATCAGAGTCCTGGGCCCAGCTGTGCTCTGAGCTGAGTGCCGCTGTCTGCTCGACCTTGAGCGCCAGTTAGCATCAGTGTTAGCTACTGGCTGATTCAGTCTGTGTTTGATCACATTTATTATATTTGGGGATTCCTCATTCATTAATGCTTCAAATCTGTTCTCAAGATGTATAGGCGGTGGTAGGAAACCAGTGTTTGCAATCCTTGTCAGAGCCATATCTGGGGTAGAGGATGCAACTGCGGCAATATGTGATGCTCGTGACAATCTGATGTCTCGAGTGCTTTTTGGTCTCGCTCCCTGTTTGTGCCATCGATTTGTAAGTCGATCGGCTTGTTTCTCTACACTCATTATGGCCTGTCGAGGAGCAATAGATTCATGGGACTCACCAGCTGTATGCTGAGGGCGTCCATGACGAAGCTCTGTTGTGTGTTCCGTCTGGTTTGGTGGTCCCGCAAGTAACTTTGTTTCAAGAACTGCAATCCTTTGTAAAAGTCTGTGGCAGTTAGTGCAGCAAGTAGATTCCAGAAGAGGCATTTTCTCTTATCCTTTTGAATGTAGGCAGTTGTGTTTTCCCTTCCCTGGAATGAAAACTTTCAGTGGGAGGCTGGTCGGATAAAAGAATTCTGCCTTTTTTTGTAGTAGTAGTAGTAGTAGTCCAAGCTTTTGAGCACTGTGCTGATTTGCTTAAATTAAAATTAGTTGATAAAAGGAGATAAAAAATAAAAATATAAAAGCGATAGAGCAAAAGCGCGGATCAGCAAGCAAGAACGTCCGAACAGCGTGGAAGCAGGAAGCACTCAGCCAAGACACTTGTGGTAAAATGCTCTAAAGTTAGGGTGGAAGTTAGATGTACATTTTGTAAAAGTGTTGCTGAGACTATTAATAATTTTGACCATGTCCATCCCTTTATGGCCACCATGTACCCAAGAGTCTTTTAGAGAGAGGCAGAAAATTATTTCCAAAAAGAAGTTAATATTGATGTTAATTTGAAAGAAAGTAATGTCATGTTAAAGTGTTTCTCAATTGATAAAGATACAAATCTAGTATTTATATGTGATTTAATCATTATTATGGATTGAAAAAAAATCCCTGTATTTGAACCATTTAAAACGGACATTACACATATCTGGAAACTATCTCTAAAAAAACACATTTGAAAGCGATACGAACTATACAACTGTTTACTATGCCTCAATTTTTCATTTAATGTGTTTTTTTCTTTCTATTCTTTTTTTTCATGTAATTTTTCCTGTGAGCCCCTGACATGTTTTTGCCATATGTACTCTTGTTTGTACTATTTGCATTGTTCTAAATAAAATTAAAAAATCTGACCAGGGCTGTGTTTCCCCAAAGCATCTCAAGCTTAAGTTGATCGTAGGGACCTTAGAATGGTTTCTAAGATCTACTTAGCCTTATGATGCTTCTGGGAAATGTAATGGGTGTATGCCTTTAAGAGAACGTGATGAGAGGAGAGAAGGTCGAGCTCCATTGAAAGTGGGTGTTGTTGTCTGTGCTCCTTGAGAACAAAAGTTATTCTGTTCAGACCAGTGGTGTTCATTAAGGATTATTACAGGAAGCACAGCCCAGTTTGGTGGCCAGCTGAGAGCAGCGGTTCAAAGACCAGTTCTTCTGCAGCATCTATGGTGCTTAAAATACTGTCTAGGTGGGTAGCACACTAGGGTTTGCAAATGAGCCAAATAACATGTTCAATGTGCTGCATACTGTATGAACAGGAATAGATGAACCCTCTTCTTCTTTTGTAATTTACTGGCAAACAACATACCTACAGTATTTAGTGCAATCAGCAATAATAAATAAATATGATTCAATAATAATAAAATCCCTTTATAAGAGGCCTAGGCTGCTGTATGTTCAGCCTCATTATTTCAGGATATTGTGTATACATTACTATTTCTCCTTCTATTCTCTATTACACAAGCCTTGTATCTTCCAAAAACAGTTGTGTTCCTCAAACCTGCCCCTAACATCCATTCCAGGGTGAAATACAGCTTCTTTATTATGACACAAACTGTTCTTCCCTCTTTAAATGATCTGACTTCATCATAATATGCTGATCTGAGCTGTGTTTACCCACTAAAACAATGTGGGATCTGATTTCTTTATCTACATACAAAATCAGCTAAATGAACCTTGATTTTATCTAGTTCCTTTATTTTGACGGCTGGCAGCCGGAAGTGTGTTTCCAATCAGAGTGCAGGTTTGGCCGCAGCTCGTCTTCAACGACCGGCGGACATGTAACTCATACTGAAGGTGCACAGACTCTGTGGAGCAACTTCTCAGGACTGACTGGCTCTACTGATCAGAGATTAAACCAGATTGACTGAATAGGGAAGACTAAGGATGGTGAAGTAAAGGTATAGTGAATATAGTTACATTTGGGTATTGTGGGGAACTTGGAGTGGGATTATTGCCCGACGGCCTGTATAGGTCTGGAAAGATAATATCACAGAGTTCCTTGCAAACCTAGGGGAAAGTGGCAGGGAAAGAGATGGATAGTGAGAGTAATAGCTTAGTTTCTAGTCAGGAAGTTGAGAGGAGGGTAAGTGAATGGGAAAGAGTGGGAAAGGGAAAGAAAGAAAAAAGTGTCATCTAACAGGAGAATCAGAAAGTAAAGGAAGTCAAGATGGGGAAAAAAGAAGGAAGGAAGGACTGAATATAGTTGTTAGATTTGAAGGAGAAGGAGGAATTAAGAAAGTAGACCCGATCAAATTAACAAAAATCACCAGAGGACAGATAGGAGAGGTGAAATATGCAAGGATTCTAGGAGATGGAAATTTGCTAATTGATTTAATAATGAAGATCATATTGAGAAGGGTAGAAAGATGACAAATGTTGGAAAAGTTAAGGTCCAAAAGGTCGTAAAACTTGGGGAAAAGAGGTTTAATGGATGCAAAGGGGTGATATATGGGGTTCCCATAAATGTTAATAGTAGAGAAATGGTGCAGTAAAAAGTGAAAATAAGAATGACTACTGGAATAGAGAAAAAGGAGACTGTATTGATTGAATTTGAGGAAAAAGAGATACCTAAGGAGGTATATTTTAGATTTGTAAGGTATAAAGTAAGAGAGTATGTAGTGAAACCAATGAGATGTTATAACAGCCAAGAGTTTGTACATACAGCCAAGATGAGCAAAGGGAGGAGAAGGTGTGCCAGATGTGGAGGGGAACATGAGTAGGGGAAGTGTAGTGAGGGAATTAAACCAAAGTAATTGTGAAGGAAATCACATTGTAGCTTACTGGGGATGTGAGGCACTTAAAAAACAGGTGGAGGTGCAGCAGATTACGGTAAAAGAAAAGGTGTCATATGCTGAAGCAGCTAGGTTGGCTGGTCAGGAAAATCAGAATAAGGAGCGAAGAGATAATAAAGAGCATGGGGAAATAAACGAACAGGAAGGTAAGAGGAATACATGGATTGAGAAGAAGGAACTGGTCACTTTCATTGCAGGAGTAATAAATGCAGCATATGTGATTGTGAAAGCGGAGGAACACCATTTGGACTTGATAGGATTGAAGTGGGAGGAAGTAAAAGAAGAATTTAGGATGCAAGCCTATGAGATATCATGTGTAGGGTGACAGTACTAACAATGCTAATCTGAGAAGTTTGATAGCTAAAGGGCAAGATTTTAAACAATTTGTAACTAGCAGGGGAGGAAACCCAGAGATTGTTTGCATTCAAGAGACTTGGTTAAAACCTCAACTGGATTTAGTTTTATATGATTATGTGGCCGTAAGACATGATAGAAGAGAGGGAGGAGGAGGATGTGCTACATTTATAAAGAAAGGAATACCGTACCAAGTATTAGGTGTAGGAAAAGAGCAAGAATATGTGGTAGTAAAGGTGTGGGTTGGAAAGAAAGAGTTGGTGATTGTAAATTATTATAATCCTTGTATAAGATTAGAGTTAAGGAAATTTGATGAGATAGAGGGGCAAAATTGTAGCAACATGGTGTGGTGTGGGGATTTTAATGGTCATAATACGTTGTATGGGAGTGATACAATAGACAATAATGGTCAAATGGTAGAAGAAATGTTAGATGAGAAGAATTTGGTGTGCTTAAATAATGGTGAATACACAAGAATAGATATTAATACAGGCAAAGAATCAGTACTGGATCTTACATTAGTATCAAACAACATTGCAGCAATATGTGATTGGTCAGTGAGTCAACAAGGAACAATAGGCAGTGATCAGTATCCACTGTGGTGTCAAATAAATATAGATGTAGCATGGAAGACAGAGAACATAAGTGAGAAATGGAATCTTGGGAAAGCAGACTGGGGAACATTTCAGGAGGAAAGTTGTAGATATTTGAAATCAATTAAGGTTGAAATGAACATTGAAACATTAGACAACAAAATAAAGCAAGGTATAATATTGGCAGTCCAATATTATAGAGTCCATTCCCAAGTGTAAAGGAAGAATTAAAAAGAAAGTAGTACCATGGTGGGATGACAAATGTAAGGAAGTAGTAAAAACTGGGAATAAAGCATTTAGGATAGTTTAAAGAACATAATTTTCAACACATGATTCAGTATAAGCAAGCTTTGGCAGAAGTAAGGAGGACAATGAGACAAACAAAAAGGACGTTCTGGAAAACATATTGTGATTCAACTGGAAACACAACTCAGATTGAAGAAATATGGTGTATGAATAAAAAGATGGGGGGTGATAGAAGAGAATGGAGCTATCCAGTTATGATTGAAGAAGATGAAACTGCAGTAACAAATAAGGAAAAGGGAGAGATGATGGCAAAAGCCTTTATAAAGCCTAATAACTTATCAGAAGAAGGAAGAAGAGGATGCATTATGTAGGAAAAATAATAGTGATGGGGAACAAGATGTCCCTTTTAGCACGGGACAACTGCAAAGAGCATTGAACAGGACAGGGAAAACTGCATTGGGAAAAGATGAAATATGCTACAGTATGTTAAAACATTGAAGTCCAGAAAGTCAGGAGAAACTATTGATGCAAGAACTTTAAGTCAATAGCATTAACATCACATATACAGTATGTAAGATAATAGTCAGTTGTTTGCCTCCGGGCCTCTAGAGGTCACCTGTGTTCCCCTCTGCCTTAGTTCTTCCTCGTGTGTCCCTGTTAGCGTTATCCAGGTCACCTGTGCCTTGTTTCCCCCAGAGTATTTTAGCTGTGTTTTTTCCCCCTTGTTCCTCACTCGGTTTTTGAGTCTTGGCAATGTTTCTCCTGCTGTGTCCAAAAGTACCTCCCCCGTGGCTAAGTGGAAGTACACTCAGCTCTCCACATTACACCAGTCGCGTATAGGTGTAAAGGGCTTTTGTGACCTCAAGTAACCCCTTCAGCCAAGATTTGAGATTCGCGGTTCGAATCCCGGCTGAATAATTTTTTATTTTTCCAACATTTATTATTTTAGTCAATATTCACGTCAGGCCATTATCAAATTGTATTTTAACCTTCCACAAACTGTATACTTCATATTTTTATTTTAGATTGTATTTCCACATGTATAGCTGTAGATGAGATTTGCATCTTATGTATCTTTTTTATAAAGCATTTGAGAAATAATTCTTAATACATTTTGCAATAAATTGTCCAACCTTTGTGTTTACTGATTTATTTTTTGACTTAAATTCTAATTCTGTATTTTAAAAGACAACATTACAACAGTTGTTAAATGGTCCTGTAATGAAGACGTATAACAGGAAAAAATGGTATCAAAAATACAAATAACAAAGTCAATATTAAACAGTTATATTACATGGAGTAACATTCAGAACAAATCTACTGTATTTGTATAGTGCTTTTTACAAGCAATGTCACAAAGGGCTTAACAATACCCACAGACATCCAGATATCCAAACGTAACCCTCAAAGACAAGGAAAAACTCCCCAAAAAAACTCTCTAAGAGAGAAAGAAAAGGAATAAATATCAGAAGGAGCAATTCAAAGAGGGATCCCTCCTCCAGAGATGGATGGTTAACAAATGTTTAGGCCAGGGGTTTGGCATATAGACAAAAAAAACAATAAACAAAAGGAAAACAGATTCTACGCCTATGTTTGAAAGTCACTATGTAATTTGTGTTGTTGTTTTCTCAATTGATGAAGTGCAAAAAGTCATAGTGGCATAGGGTAGAAGTGGCTGTCTAGGTGGCTCATTGACATCCTGGAGTAGAGCATGGAGTAGCCATGGAGTCGTCTAGGTCAAGGTGGCAGCGGTGCGAGGGCAACCTGTTAGCAAACTCAGCCCCGACATAAAGATGGTGAAAAAAGGCAGTATTAGGAAAGGGAGAGCTGCAAGGCAGTATAAACATGAAGGGGCTGGTTAAAAGTGTGGGAGGGAGATACGGAGGGAAGGAGTCCCCACGGGTTCAAATCTAACTAGTGCAAAGTCAAAATGTGTATTATGTACAGAGGTATAGACAACAACCTAAAAACATATTTACATATAGAGAACCCAGGTAGAGATGAATTAATCTTTTACACACACACACACACACACACACACACACACACACACACACACGTATATATTAGTACAATTATTCCAAATAAAAAACTCAGTCAAGTAAAAAAAACATTAAAGTACTATCAAATATATACTTGAATATATATATTCAGCCTTTGCTGAGGACTTTACAGAACTGTTATCAACAATTACCTCAGAGTTTGACTGTTTTGCCATTGCTGGAGATTTTAACATTCACATAGATAATGCAGAAACCAATATGACAAAAGAAATCAAAACTGTTTTAAAAACGTTTGATCTGACTCAGCATGTACATGGACCCACACACAATCATGGACACACTCTAGATTTACTTATCAGTAAGGGTCTAAACATTTCATCAATTGTTATTAAGGATGTAGCACTGTCTGATCATTTCTGTATTTTCTTTGATATATTGATCTCTCCTGCCATTGAAGCTAGATCTGTGTTTGTCAAGAAGAGATGCTTAAATGAGAACACTAGTGTACTATTTATGAAGGCTATATCTTTAACACCAAGAATATCTGCTGACACTGTTGATTTTCTCCTTGATTCTTTTAACTCAAAAGTTAAAAGTGTAATTGATGATATTGCTCCTGTGAAAGTGAGGAAGAAGAGTGGCAGTCAAAAAGCACCTTGGAGAAACCAAAATATGAAAAGACAATGCAGAAAAGCAGAGCGCATTTGGCGGAAGACAAAACTTGTAGTCCATTATAATATCTACAAAGACAGCATCCATGCTTTTAATATGGAACTAGGCAAAGCTAGACAGTCTTTCTTCTCGAATATTATAAACAGCAACTTAAACAACACACGCACTCTATTTGCGACTGTAGAGAGACTGACAAACCCCCCAAGCCAGATTCCCTGTGAACTGCTCTCAGACAGCAAGTGCAGTGAGTTTGCTTCTTTCTTCTCTGAGAAAATAAATAATATCAGAAAGGTGATCAGCACATCCTTGAGTTGTGCTGGGGTCAGACAAATCAAACCACAACCTGAGAAAGTGGTTACTTTGTCTGACTTCAAAGAAATTGATGGCAAAATTTTGGAAGAAACCGTACGGCACCTTAAAACATCAACCTGCGCCCTTGATGCACTTCCAACATCTTTTTTCAAAAGTGTGTTCAACTGTTTAGAAGCAGATCTCCTAGAAGTGATAAACTCCTCACTTCTCTCTGGGAGTTTTCCAAACTCCCTGAAAACTGCAGTTGTCAAGCCCCTCTTGAAAAAGAGCAATCTGGATAAGACCATATTAAGCAACTATAGACCGATCTCAAATCTTCCTTTCATAGGCAAGATCATTGAAAAAGTTGTCTTCAATCAACTGAACAAATTCTTGAACTCGAATGGATACTTTGACAATTTTCAATCTGGTTTCCGATCGCATCACAGCACAGAGACAGCGCTCATAAAGATAATAAACGATATTCGCTTAAATACTGATACAGGCAAATTATCAGTACTGGTACTACTCGACCTCAGTGCTGCATTTGACACTGTCGATCACAACATACTTCTGGAAAGGCTGGAAAACTGGGTGGGGCTTTCTGGGATGGTCCTAAAATGGTTCAGGTCATACTTAGAAGGGAGAGGTTATTATGTGAGTATAGGAGACCATAAGTCTGAGTGGACGCCCATGACATGCGGAGTCCCTCAAGGCTCAATTCTTGCTCCACTCCTGTTCAACCTGTATATGCTCCCAATTAGCCAAATAATGAGAAAGAACCAAATGGCTTACCACAGCTATGCAGATGACACACAGATCTACTTAGCCCTATCACCTAACGATTACAGCCCCATTGACTCCCTGTGCCAATGTATTGATGAAGTAAACAGTTGGATGTGCCAAAACTTTCTTCAGTTAAACAAAGACAAAACTGAAGTCATTGCGTTTGGAAACAAAGATGAAGTTCTCAAGGTGAATGCATACCTTGACGCTAGGGGTCAAACAACTAAAAATCAAGTCAGGAATCTTGGTGTGTCTCTAGAGTCAGACCTTAGTTTCAGTAGTCATGTCAAAGCAATAACTAAATCAGCATACTATCATCTGAAAAATATTGCAAGAATTAGATGCTTTGTTTCCAGTCAAGACCTAGAGAAACTTGTGCATGCTTTCATCACCAGCAGGGTGGATTATTGTAATGGACTCCTCACGGGCCTTCCCAAGAAGACCATAAGACAGTTGCAGCTCATACAGAACGCTGCTGCCAGAATTCTGAGCAAAACCAGAAAATATGAACATATCACACCAGTCCTCAGGTCTTTACACTGGCTCCCAGTTTCATTTAGGATTGATTTTAAAGTATTATTACTGGTATATAAATCACTCAATGGGCTAGGACCTCAATATATTGCAGACATGCTCACTGAATATAAACCCAACAGATCACTCAGATCATTAGAATCACATCAGCTAGAAATACCAAGGGTTCACTCTAAGCAAGGAGAGTCTGCTTTTAGCTATTATGCCAGCCGCAGCTGGAACCAGGTTCCAGAAGAGATCAGATGTGCTCCTACAGTAGTCACATTCAAATCCAGACTCAAAACACATCTGTTTAGCTGTGCATTTACTGAATGAGCACTGTGCCACTGTGTGTCCGACTGTTTGTACTGTATTTTATTAGATTTTTTATTTTTATTTATTTATTTTTTTTATTCTAAACTGTTTTAATTATTCTTATTTTATTATTCTTGTTTTTTTTTCTTTTTAATTTCTACTATGTAAAGCACTTTGAATTACCATTGTGTATGAAATGTGCTATATAAATAAACTTGCCTTGCCTTGCCTTGCCTTCAAAGAACTAAATAATATAAATAGACAACATAACATTTGACTGCCAACTGACAGTATTAGTGTGAGTGAGTGAGTGAGTGAGTGACTGAACGAGTCAGTGAGTGTCAGCTCTACGCACGTTTCTCCACCATCCATCTCTGCTTTTCAGTCTCATAAAATGCAGACTTCTGGAACTCAGTCCAAGTCATCTCTCCCATCATGCCCTGGGACTGGTACATGTACAAAACCTTGGTGGGACAGTAAATGTACTTTCCTGGGACTCCAGGGAAATGGGCATGGATGTGAGGGCTGTTGGGGCCTTGTTTGAGAGGCAGATGACAGGACCTGCACAGGCGACCAGGAGGATGAAGCTCTACAGATTTCCTCTTTTTCCTCTCTTCTGTTACCCTCTTTTGTTCTGCCCCTCTCCGTTTTGAGGCATCGAGCTCCCGCTGGAAGGCAGTTGATGCAAAATCCTCAAAGCACATTCTGGGATTGGTGAGTCCTTCAGCTGCGTAGGTCATGAAGACTTTTTTGGAGCAGTAAAAGTACTTCACCTCTGCTGACTGATAAATAAAATGGACAGAGGAGCCGTCGCCAAGGTAACGAGATATTGGCTGCCCACAACTGAGACAAGTCCTGGTTTTCTTTGGCTGTTGTTGTTGTTGCAACTGCTGAGCTTCTAGCTGCCTCTCCACAATCTCCTTCACCATCGTCACAAGTGTAGCCTGGGTCAGAGGAGCATCCTGGGAAGGACTCACCACTGGTGGATTTACAGGAGCAGGTTTCAAGGCTGTGACTGGTACGCTGACTGTCTCACTGCCTTCTGTCAGATGCTGCCAAAGCTGCTGAGTCTCCAACATCTTCTCTGGGCTGGTGTTCAAAGAGGAGCTGGTGTTTATTAGCTTGGCAAGGTGTTTCACATACCGAGAGATATGCTGCCTTGTGGTTGGGTGAAGGAGACTATTGGGGTCTTTGCAAGATCTGTGCACAAGGGCAGCATATTCAGCATCCACCTGCTTCAGCATGTCTTTCTTCCCATGTGCTTTGCTAGGAGTCCATCAATGGCATCTCTCATGCGTTGCGTCCACCGGCCATGGTCCAGTACGAAGATACGTCCACCAGACTTAACGGGTCCTGTGCGTGCATCACGGGGAGAAGCTGTCAGGGGCAGTGGGGAAGTGCTCAGCAGATCTGTAGAAGAGATATAAAATAATGTTAATAGTAAGTCAAGTAGGTATGTGAGTATGTTAGTATGTGTCTATATGAGTAGTACCTCCACGTGTGTGTGTGTGTGTGTGTGTGTGTGTGTGTGAGTGCGTGCGTGCGTGCGTCCATGTATGCTTGTGTGTGCGAAGGTAAAATAAATTGTTATGGAATATGAATGGGTCCAGCCGACAACAATACATGTGCCAACATGTACCTGTTTGTCTCTAAGATGATGTGTATTCATTTTTTGGAGTGGCAAACCACTGTGAGGGCTCCACCAGCTCCTCTGTTGGTGGGAAGGCACAGGTCCAGGCCCGGCGCCACGAGGGGGCAAAAGGGGGCATTGCCCCCTCAGATCTGATTTGTGCCCCCTCAGTCATTTCATCCTGCAGCCGGGCCAGCACAGGTCTCAGCACTGAGAGACACCAGCACACGTGCTACGTCCATCTCCTAAATATTAGGCCCAATAATTGAAATATCAATGGCTCAATCTTAGGACCCATTCTGTTTTCAATTTTTATAAATGATTTGGATAGAGATGTTCAAGCCAAATTACATTTATACGCTGATGATACAGTGGTTTACACCCAGGCTTCCACCATTTCAGCAGCAGTGCAGGAACTTCAGACTGCATTTCAGGCACTCCAAAACACATTATTGAGTCTAAAACTGGTTTTAAATACACAGAAAACAAAGTTTATGGTCTTCTCAAAAGCTCGAGCAAAGCTACTTGACAACTGTGGCTTCTTGTCCTTAGATGGGAAATCAATTGAGAGTGTCTTCATACAAGTACTTGGGGATATGGATATATGATAAGCTCTCCTTCAATGAACATATTACTGCTTTAGTCAAGAAACTTAAAGTCAAGCTTGGCTTCTATTTCAGAAACTAATCTTGTTTTACTTTTAGTGCTAAGAAGAAACTTGTGGAAGCTACTTTTCTGTCTGTAATTGATTATGGAGATATATTGTACATGCATGCTGCATCTTCCATCTTGCGTCATGTTGATTCAGTTTACCATATTATAACAAATACAAAGTCCCTCACCCATCACTGCATTCTTTATGATTTAGTTGGTTGGACATCACTTAAAATTCGTAGAAAACAGCACTGGTATATCTTTATTTATAAAGCTATACTTGGCAAACTTCCACTGTACCTCTGTAACCTCCTCTCTGTCTGCTCTGGTACCTATCAGCTACGCTCCTCAAAGTGGTTGCTTTTTAACGTGCCACGAGTTGCAACCGAATTGGGAAGAACCGCTTTCTCTTATTTAGCACCTTGGGGGTGGAATAATCTACAAAAAGAGCTAAAGTTAGAAACCCTTATGTCCATTAATTCAAAAATGTCATAATTCAAAACTACTGTAAAGAGTGTTGTGATGGAGACATGTTCTTGTTTTTCTTGAGAGTCTCATTGTGTTCTTAACATTTTGTACTTCTTTTATCATGAAAATGTAACTTGGTGTTTATTATGTATGCATTTGTTGTGATTTGGCTGCTACCTTGGCCAGGTCTCTCTTGTAAAAGAGATTCTGAATCTCAATGGGACTTCCTGGTTAAATAAAGGTATAATAAAAAAAAAATAAAAAAAATGGCACAAATCTGAAATTGCATGTGAATTAAAATGTAAATGAGTAAATTCAGTGTGTCTTACCTGAGAGACGTTCCCATCAGAAGGTGCTGGGGCAGCAGGATGGTGGAACACCACCGGCAGTACTGTAACTGGAGGATGAAGTCTCCTAACACCTCCTGCCTGTCGGATACATCACCTCCTCTCAGGAGCACCTCAGAGTGGGCGTTGGCCTTGACAACCTCCTCCCATTGAGGTGCAGATTTGTCTTGCAGGGAGGGGTTGTTTTTTATAGTCATTGCCTCAGCGGAGGGGTCCTGTCTTAAATGCCCCGATGGGCCTCTTCTAAACTTAACTGTCCTTAACTTATCTTATTCTTCCTAAAGATTTTAATAAAGACTAATTTAGTTAAAGTGTTGATAGAGATAAAACAAATATTAATAAAAGTAACAGGTAATATGTAATTATTAATAACACATACTACATAGTAATACTACTAATACTGATAAGAGATGTAATGTTAGTTCACATGTAGATCTTAGTGTCTTAGAATTATGTTTTAGCTTGAATGTTATAATATATTTGTATTGAAAGGTGCAGTATATATACATTAATTAGTAAACATACAAAGTTGAAAAGTGATACCAGTCCCAAAATAGTGATATAATTGCGGTCTTTGCAGACAAACAAAACAGTAACGTTATCAATATGAGCTAATGTCCTTAGCGATGTTTAACAGTAACTTAGTTTACATTCACAATTATGGAAATGACAAAGGTAAGCTAATAACTCACTGGTAAATGTGTAACGTTATTGTACTTCTCTTTATCATTCAGGTTTCATTGTATTTAGGCACTATTATAGCAATATAAATACTCGTATGATAGAATATGTTGTGTAAATGAAGTTTGTAAGTTTTTCGCAGTCCACGTTCGTTAGTTTAAGTGTATTCACGTAAACAATAATAACTTAAATCAAATCTTGAATACCTAACCTTCCATTTAAATTATCATAGAATATTGAGACATCGAGAGTGTTAAAAACAACGAAAACCATAAGAATAAAAGACTAAATCAAACTTTATTTACCTTGATTCTAGCGATTGAGATGCGTGATTACCGTTATCTGCGTCTGTCTCCCTTACATACCAAAACGCGGAACAGCGCCGCTCATGTCGACGTGTGGCCACAAATATATTACATCCGTAGTGTAAGACACTACCATAGAGAATGAATGGGAAAAGTTAAGGGAAGTTAAGACTAACTATTTTCGCGAATGCATGATAGATGAAAGACTAATGTATTTCTTAGAGAGTGGAAATATAATGGCTGGATGTCAAAGTGGAAGAAACACAATGGATCCTGTGATACATTTGGAAGAGGAAATAAGGAAAGCTCAAATAAAGAATCAGTAATGGCAGTGTTCTTTGATGTGGAGAATGTTATGGAAAGAGGGACTTCTAATTCAATTACACTTGATGGGAGTTGGAGGGAAAATGTTCAACTGGATCGTGGATTTCTTAAATGTAAGGAATATACAGGTGAAGATATGGTCAGATATATCAAGGCAATATAATGTAGAAAACAGAGAGTGTAGTTAGTCTAACTTACTATTAATGATATTTACTTAAACTTTCCAGTGGATATGGGGAGGTCATTATTTGCAGACGATGGAGCAATATGGAAGAGAGGTAGAAATGTCGAATATCTAATCAAGAAGATGCAAGAAGGAATTGGGCAAGTTGAAAAGTGGGGATTTAAGTTCTCAGTGGAGAAAACAAAAGTAATGGTCTTTATAAATAAAAAGAAGGGCAAGGAATGCAAGTTAGGGTTTGGGAGTATATTTTGACACCAAACAAACATGGAGAGAACATATAAAGTACACAGTTAATAAATGCAAAAAAGTACTGAATGTGATGAGGTGTCTTACAGGGTTAGAATGGGGAGCAAGTATTACAACTCTGATATATATACAGCTCTAATAATGTCTAAGATAGACTATGGGTGTATTGTATATGGATCAGCAGCATTATCTGTGTTAGTCGAATTGGACTTTGAATATGTTTAGGGGCAATCAGAACTCCCCCAGTATGTGCACTGCAGATGAAATGCCATTGTGATCATGACGAAGGCAATTGACAACCAACTATTGGATCAATCTAAGGGGACATGGAGATAACCATCCAACCAAAAAGGTAATACAGAAATGTTGGGAGAAGGAGAAGAGAAAGAAAGTTTGGGATGGACAGGCGATTTAATAGCAAAGGATATGGAAGTGTATGATCAAGAATTGGCTGAAAATGTGGTGTGGTCTGATAAACCAATTTGGTTACTGGACAACCTGAAGGTTGATCTAGAGCTTTTAAAAATGAAAGGAAGTAGAAGTATAGATTTAACCACTGAATATTGTAAATATGAGCATTATAAGTACAAAGACTGAAATATTTACAGATGGGTCAAATGATCTACAAAATGCGGTGTTTGTCACTAGATATGAAATGGGAGTCAACAAAAGAACATCTGACAGCTTAAATGTATATAGAGTTGAATTCTATGCTATATTAATGGCATTAGAACGGATTGAACAGAGCAGGTGTAGTGGTAAAAAGGATTATGTTTTCACCCCCTCTGAGGATACAACCGGTGCAGTGTGTCTGACGCATAAACATTCTCCGAGAACCGATGGAAAGTAAAGTTATATTTATTTGTAACGTTATACAGTGAAATGAAATAAACCATATATAAACTGTCTTGTTCCAATGTTGATTCAAGTTCATGTTCACGGTCGATGATTGTATGCGCAAGCCACCGGAACCTTCCTCAAGCCTTGGTTTCGCACACTTTTATAGCTTTGCCCCGTGACCTATAGAGGGCGCACACTCACAAAACATTCAAACGTTTCAAGTTTACGTTATAGTGAACAGAAATGAAATGACAAATATAAACTGAAATATTGATATGGCTCCTACACCAGGGATAACTCTGTATCTGCCC
>JAVLUX010000029.1:777500-785000 GCA_032164185.1 Moxostoma hubbsi
TCCTCCCCTTCTTCGGTGGTTGGCAGCGGTTCTTCCGGCTCTCGATAGCCGGCAGCGGCGACTCCGTCTTGAGGCAGACGGCCGCGGCTGCACCCTAACCTTAATCCTCGGGAACTGGCTGAACAGTGAAAATAAAGTTTTAATTGCAAAACTCAACATTAACACACACACACATGCAGCGTGACCATGTGCATCTCTCTCTCTCGAACTGGCGTCTCCAGTTCCCCTTTATCTCGCTCTCCCGCTGATCAGCTGATTCCGCCCAGCCATGCCCTCCTCCTCGTCACATATATACAGTTGAAGTCAGAAGTTTACATACACCTTAAACCAGGGGTTAGGAACCTTTTTTCACTAAGGAGCCAATTTTTTTATTTTTGGTTGATGCATTTTTTCGAAAGAGCCGTACCACAAACAAATAATTTACTATTTTCAAAAACAAAGTTTTTCAATTTAAATAAAATGTTTATATTGCCCATAGACTACTCATCTAACAAATAGGTAACATGTTGCAATATGGAATTGAGTACACATGTTTGTGCGGGTCTCCATAAAATGAAAAATGTAACTTCCCTTTTGGGCTGGGTGATAGATAAAAAACATTTTAATGTTAATCGCATTTAAAATATCAATATCCGATTATATGATCAATCTCCAAGATCGGTGAATATTTTTGCTTCGTTGATTTTGCTTTAAAAATTCAATTAATTTATTGAAACACAAAAACTTGAACAAAAGAAATTCTAAATTCAAATTGCACTTTAAACGAAACAGAAAAGCAATACAAATAACGAAGTGATTAAATAATACGATATATAACCAAATCCAAACATTCACCATCACGCAAGTATCAGTATGCAGCAGCAGGTGCAATCAAAAAATTCTTGCGTTCCCAAAAAATGTGCCAAATGTGTTTTCTTATCGAATGTGTTTGCATTGTGTTTTGGTCATATTTATGCTGCCTAAAGAAAACAAATAGAACTCAATTTTAGGTTCAAGGTGAACGAGCCTTGAATTACTTTATGATTTAATCACTTTCGTCTTTGTTTCTTTAATACAATGATATATATTACTGAACCTGCAGAGTCACAGCACCTCACGAGATGATCAGAGATCATGTGCAGCGTTCTCATAGACTACATTATTCTTCCAAACAGTTTTCAGTTGAATAAAACAGATAAAAAGGAGTGAAAACTCTTTACATGCACTTGTTTCACGAGACAGGGTCCCGTTACACGCCTGTGAACAAACATCGAATCAGACACGAGCATTGAGGGCTTTTATTTTGTCTGTTCTTAAAAATATAATAAAGTGTGTTTCTTCAAACATGTCAGTATTTCTTGTCGTGTCACTCTGAGACATCTTTTGCAGGTAGATGAGCAAAATTACTCGTGCATGAAATACATTTGGAGCTCGCGAACTGGATCGAGCCTCGTCGCATTTTGCGGGTGATATATCACACTCTGGTTGCACAAAAAATAACGAATGTTCATGAAATCGCTCGTAGTAAATGCTCTTAACAGCTAAGCTCAATAGATATTGGGAAACGAGTCCCAGAATGTTTGTGTGTCGGAGAAGCGCTTTCATTGCACTCAGAGTTCACTGCGCACACACATTAAATCAGACACGCATTGGCGGCTTTTCTTTCGTCTGTTCTTCAAAATATGATCACGTTTCGTCAAACATGCATCTTTGTGTCTAATTTCTTGTTATATAGCTCTCTGACAAGTAGTCGGGAAGATCTACTTCACCAGGAGTAGGCTGTAAAATTCAGGAGAAAGGAAACCAAAACAGTGTCATTGACTTCAAGCTTTGCAATCGCACCCACACGTTCTGTCGGAAAATGATCTCTAGAAAGTATTAAACGATCATGTGTTCATGAATGGTGACCACCCGGCAGACCACTTGATTTTTAACAAAGAGCCACTTGTGACTCGTGACCCATAGGTTCCCAACCCCTGCCTTAGCCAAATACATTTAAACTCAGTTTTTCTCAGTTCCGGACATTTAATGGTAGAAAACATTCCCTGTTTAGGTCAGTTAGGATCACTACTTTATTTTAAGAATGAGAAATGTCAGAATAATAGTCAAGAGAATGATTTATTTCAGCTTATTCACATTCCCAGTGGGTTAGAAGTTTACACACACTTTATTAGTATTTGGCAGCATTGCTTTTAAACTGTTTAACTTGGGTCAAATGTTTTGGGGATCCTTCCACAAGCTTCTCACAATCAGTTGCTGGAATTTTGTCCCATTCCTCCAGACAGAACTGGTGTAACTGAGTCAGGTTTGTAGGACTTCTTGCTCACACACGCTTTTTCAGTTCTGCCCACAAATGTTCAGTGGGACTGAGGTCAGGTCAGGGCTTTGTGATGCCCGCTCATATACCTTGACTTTATTGTCCTCAAGCCATTGTGCTACAACTTTGGAGGAACGCTTGGGGTCATTGTCCATTTGTAAGACCCATTTGTGACCGAGCTTTAACTTCCTGTCTGATGTCTTGAGATGTTGCTTCAATATATCCACATAATGTTCCTTCATCATGATGTCATCTATTTAGTGAAGTGCACCAGTCCCTCCTGCAGCAAACACCCCCACAACATGATGCTGCCACAGTTGGGATGCTGTTCTTCAGCTTGCAAGCCTTTTTCCTCCAAACATAATGATGGTCATTATGGCCAAACAGTTAAATGTTTGTTTCATTAGACCAGAGGACATTTCTCCAAAAGTAAGATCTTTGTCCCCGTGTGCACTTGCAAACTGTAGTCTGGCTTTTTTATGGTGGTTTTGGAGCAGCGGCTTCTTCCTTGCTGAGCAGCTTTTCAGGTTATGTTGATATAGGACTTGTTTTGCTGTGGATATAGATACTCGTCCACCTGTTTCCTCCAGCATCTTCACAAGGTCCTTTGCTGTTGTTCTGGGATTGATTTGCACTTTTCACACAAAATACGTTCATCTCTAGGAGACAGAATGCGTCTCCTTCCTGAGCGGTATGATGACTGTGTGGTCACATGATGGTGTCTCCTTCCTGAGCGGTGTGATGACTGTGTGGTCACATGATGGCGTCTCCTTCCTGAGCGGTGTGATGACTGTGTGGTCACATGATGGCGTCTCCTTCCTGAGCGGTGTGATGGCTGTGTGGTCACATGATGGCGTCTCCTTCCTGAGCGGTATGATGACTGTGTGGTCACATGATGGCGTCTCCTTCCTGAGCGGTGTGATGGCTGTGTGGTCACATGATGGCGTCTCCTTCCTGAGCGGTGTGATGGCTGTGTGGTCACATGATGGCGTCTCCTTCCTGAGCGGTGTGATGGCTGTGTGGTCACATGATGGCGTCTCCTTCCTGAGCGGTATGATGACTGTGTGGTCACATGATGGCGTCTCCTTCCTGAGCGGTATGATGTCTGTGTGGTCACATGATGGCGTCTCCTTCCTGAGCGGTATGATGTCTGTGTGGTCACATGATGGCGTCTCCTTCCTGAGCGGTATGATGTCTGTGTGGTCACATGATGGCGTCTCCTTCCTGAGCGGTATGATGACTGTGTGGTCACATGATGGCGTCTCCTTCCTGAGCGGTATGATGTCTGTGTGGTCACATGATGGCGTCTCCTTCCTGAGCGGTATGATGGCTGTGTGGTCACATGATGGCGTCTCCTTCCTGAGCGGTATGATGGCTGTGTGGTCACATGATGGCGTCTCCTTCCTGAGCGGTGTGATGGCTGTGTGGTCACATGATGGCGTCTCCTTCCTGAGCGGTGTGATGACTGTGTGGTCACATGATGGCGTCTCCTTCCTGAGCGGTGTGATGACTGTGTGGTCACATGATGGCGTCTCCTTCCTGAGCGGTGTGATGTCTGTGTGGTCACATGATGGCGTCTCCTTCCTGAGCGGTGTGATGACTGTGTGGTCACATGATGGCGTCTCCTTCCTGAGCGGTGTGATGACTGTGTGGTCACATGATGGCGTCTCCTTCCTGAGCGGTGTGATGACTGTGTGGTCACATGATGGCGTCTCCTTCCTGAGCGGTGTGATGACTGTGTGGTCACATGGTGTTTATACTTGTGTACTACTGTTTGTACAGATGAATGTGGCACCTTCAGGTGTTTGGAAATTACTCCCTAAGATGAACCTGTCACAGTCTGTCTGCACCCTTTTCTAGAACTCTTATTTTGAAAGTCTATCCCTCACTGCATTTCCCAGAAATCACTGCCCTAATTTACATTACATTTACATTTATGCATTAGGGATAAAAGCGTCTGCCAAATCATTCCTCCATATTCCTCACCTGTGTGTCATTCCCTTGTTTAGTTCAAAGTGTTTATATTCCCTCTTGTTTCTTCAGTCTGGGTCAGTCCTTAGATGTGTATACTGATTTAACGGTACAGTTGGTATTGTTATGTTTGCTCCAGTGTTTGCTCCAAGTTCTTTAATAATAACACTGAAGTTACTTCTCCTACGTCTCCTCTTGACACTCCAGCACACCAACCGTCACAGAACCAGACTTGTGGAGGTCCACAATGTTTTTTCTGAGGTCTTGGATGATTTCTTTTGATTTTCCCATAATGTCAAGTAAAGAGGCACTGAGTTTGAAGGTCTTAAAATACATCCACAGTTACATCTCCAATTGACTCCAATTAGCAAATTAGCCTGATTGGCTAATTACCTAATGGCTTGACATAATTTTCTGGAATTTTTCAAGCTGAATGAAGGCACAGTTAACTTCGTGTATGTAAATTTCTGACCCACAGGAATTCTGATATAGTCAATTAAAAGTGAAACAATCGGTCTGTAAACAATTGTTGGAAAAATTATTCGTGTCATGCACAAAGCAGATGTCCTAAACGACTCGCCTGAATATGAAATATGTGGAGTGGTAAAAAATTAGTTTTAATGACTTCAACTCAAGTGTATGTAACCTTCTGACTTCAACTGTGTGTGTGTGTGTGTGTGTGTGTGTGTGTGTGTGTGTGTGTGTGTGTGTGTGTGTGTGTGTATGTGTGTATTCAACAGTTTCAAAGCTGAGAAGGCACAGAATTGTTGAACTGACCCCTGTAATTTAACATGGTCCTGTAAGGAGTGATTATTATTAATCAGGCTGATTAATTATGGAGATTATTGTCCAATAACTGTGCCTGATTGACACAAGAGTTAACACTTCTGTTAGTTTACAATATAGCATATTGAAAGCCATGTGAATGAATCATTGATTTTTATCAAGTGAATTTGAGTAAATATGGTGTAAAATAAGTGTTCATTTATTTTCAGAAATATGTGTACATCTCATTTGCTGTCATTTAATTGTAAAGTGTATATTGTGGCATCAGTATTAGTCATTAAAGCACTGCAGTGTGTGTTTTCTGAGTGAAGGATGAACTGTCCGGGCGAACGTCTGCACATCCGTGTCCAGCAGTCTGACCTCATGTGTAAGGCAGGATGCAGTTTCTATGGTAACGCCATCTGGCAGGGCCTCTGCTCGAAATGCTGGCGAGAGAAGAACCAGTGTGGCAGAACTCAGCAGATACAGGATGACCGAGTGCTGGCCGAGAGGTGACACACACACACACACCAAACATACATGACTTTGACCATCTGCTGTCGTTTCAGTCTGTCCTGTAACAGATGAAGAGCTGTGTGTGGTGTGTGTGTGTGTGTGTTGTGTGTTTGTGTCAGGTTACAGAGAGAGGAAGAAGCAGCAGCGGCAGCTCAATCACAGACCTCCATCACGTCTTCTACAGCGTCCAGCGTGCCCATCGTAAAGAAACTCTTCACCTCTACTCCCAAAACACCCGTGAGGAGAGGTGCGACTTGAGTACTCTCACATACACATGTTTCTGCTTCCGGTGTTCAGTCGAGGAAACTGAAGTCAATACTGTCTTGCTTTAACACTGATTTGAGAACCAAACAATGACAAAATATTACCCGATATCTGATATATATATATATATATATATATATATGAGCAAGCAGCAGCACATACAAAAGCTCTGCTAGAAAGAACCACACTGTTGTGTAATCAGACTTTTGATTACACAACATTATAATTACTTAAATATAATCCTTGTGACAACTTCCCTAGTCTCCCTATACACTACTTGTAATTCCAAATGACAGGAATCCTCTATTTTGTCTGATAGTTCATAAGAAATGAAGCGGTTTCCAGTGTAACGCCTCATCAACAGGTCTTTTGTCAGTCATGTGATGATCATGTTCCTGTTGTTGCAGACGCAGCAGCTCTGACGACCCCCGTGACTCGACACTCATCCTCTGCGGACGGTGATCCCGTGACCCAGCACTTCATTGACTTCCTGAAGAGATTCAACAGACCAGGATATGACATCTTTAGACAGTGCCACGCCTTCTCTGAGAACATCGTGCATAAAAAGGTCAAAAACATGAATGTGTGTGTGTGTGTGTGTGTTTATTTATGCTTTGGATTGCCTGTAGAACAATTAAACCAATATTGTATATAATCGATTAGATGTTACTTAAACAAGTCTTTAGACATTCATGGACTTATATACAGCTTATATACAGTGCATGCTTTTAATTGACAGTTTTTAATGCACATTATAACATTTAAAGAAGCCAGTAACCCTCCTCAATGTGTGTGTGTGTGTGTGTGTGTGTGTTTCGACATATTTCAATTTATGAATATTTGGTTGCCATTTCAACAATATCCGTAGATATTAGTTATAGTCATACTTAACAGTCATTAATTCAACAACAATCATTTGCGTGCAGTGCGGTGTTTCTACTCTGTCCAAACGTTCTTTCATGAAACTTTTGTCATGTTTGTCACTAGTGATATCAACTTACATATAGAGAAGTTCTGTGAATGATCTCAAGATGGCACCGAGTATGGCTGCTGCGTCGCGAGCTCCGTCAAAACACTGCAGTTTATTGTTTGTTTTGTTTACAGTTCTGTGTTTTTTTGTCTTGGATGTTGTCTACCTTATTGTGTACGACAAACAAACGCTTTTGGACATTGGTTCGGCAATCACACACCGAAAACCAGACTTCACATTCCTCAATGCCGACCCGCGGTTTACAAACACGCCAGCGGAGCCCTTTGTTTGGGCTGCCCGGCCGCGGAAACGCAGAAGGAAAAGAGGAAAAAGAGCCGGCGTTCTCATCAGATTAAGATGTCGCGCAAATCGCCCCCCGCTACCCAGTATACTACTGGCTCTCAGTATATGTTCAGTCTCTGGACAACAAGCTCTGCGAGCTGAGAGCGCGGATCTCTTTCCAACGAGAGACGAGAGATTGCTGTGTTATCTGTCTTACGGAAACCTGGATGTCCACGGAGATTCCAGACTCGGCCATCGAACCCACGGGTTTCTCCGTGCACCGAGTGGACAGAGCGAAAGACCTCTCAGGTAAAAGCAGAGGTGGAGGTGTATGTTTTATGATCAACAAATCATGGTGTGATCAGAGGAATGTACATTTTATCAGGTCTTTCTGCTCTCCTGATCTGGAATTTCTCATGCTTCTGTGTCGACCATT
>JAVLUX010000029.1:790000-792500 GCA_032164185.1 Moxostoma hubbsi
GATTTTTAGTCCGAGGTAATTGTATGTCTTTGTGATTTCAATGCTTCTGTTTGATAATGAAAACATGTTTGTTAGTCCCTGAGATCTGGATCGCTTTTGGAAGATCATGACTTTGGTTTTTTGGTGGTTGACTGTCAGGGCCCAGGTCTGACAGTAACTCTCCAGTAATGCCAGGCTCTGCTGTAGCCCCTCTTTAGTGGGCGACAGGAGCACCAGGTCATCTGCGTAGAGGAGACACTTTATTTCTGTGTCATGTAAAGTGAGACCTCGAACGGGAGATTGTTCAATAGTTTGTGCCAACTGATTGATATACATGTTGAAGAGGGTGGGGCTTAAACTGCAGCCCTGTCTCACTCCTCGCCGTTGATGGAAAAATTTGGTTCTTTTGTTGCCAATTTTAACAGCACATTGACTGGCTGTGTACATTGATTTGATGACATCATAAGATTTTCCCCCTACACCGCTGTCAATAAGTTTAAAGAATAATCCTTCATGCCAGATTGAATCAAATGCTTTCTTAAAATCTACAAAACAGGCAAAAATTTGGCTTTTATTTTGATGTACATATTTATCAATGAGTGTCTGTAGGGTGAAAATGTGGTCAGATGTGCGACATTTTGGCATGAATCCAATTTGACATTTACTCAAGGCATTGTGCTTCATAAGGAAGTCTAAAAGTCTGCTGTTTAAAATACTGCAGAAGACCTTCCCCAGATTACTGTTCACACAGATGCCTCGGTAGTTATTAGGGTCTAATTTATCTCCACTCTTATAGATGGGGCTGATGAGTCCCTGATTCCAGATCTCAGGGAAATAACCGGCACACAGAACATCATTGAACAGTTTTACAGTCGCCAGTTTAAAGTTGTGATCCATGTGTTTCAGCATCTCATTGAGGATGCCGTCTACACCACATGCTTTTTTGGACTCTAGGACACTGATCTTGTCCTCCAGTTCTTTCATTGTGATGGGGAAGTCTAATGGGTTTTGGTTTTCTTTAATGGATTTTTCAAACTCTTCTAATTTTTTAATAATGTCACTTTGATCATGATTTTGGGTTGTGCGATAAAGATCTTGGAAATGATTTTTCCACAGTTCTCCATCTTGTATTGCCAATTCTTCATTTGATTTATATAGTGATTTCCATTTATCCCAGAATTTATTTGAGTTGACTAATTCTTCAATTTCTTGAAGCTGGCTCTGTAAGAACTGTTCTTTTTTCCTTCTGAGTGTGTGTTTATATTGTTTTAGTGCCTCACAGTAACGGAGGCGTAGCTCCTGATTATCTGGTTGTCGGTGTTTTTGGTTGGATAATTTTCGGAGGTTCGTCCTCAGAGTCTTACAGTCTGAATCAAACCATTTGTCTGTGTCTAATTTCTTTTTCTTAGGTTTGATTTTTGCCAAATTGCTCCTTTGTGCAGTTTTGTAGAAAATGGTGTTTAGATCTTTTACTGCCTGATTTACACCATCATTATTTTTAGTGTATTCCTGTATTTGGAAAGAAAGTAAGAGAGATTGTATCTCTGTAAGTGTAATTGCATTTGTGTAGTCATTGATGCTGTTATCCGTCCATTTAAATGATTGTATTCTGCTCATTGTGTGTGCTGTTGTGGTTGGTGTGTTGGTTGTTGATTCAGACTGTTTGACATACAGGGTAATTTGGCTGTGATCTGAGGTTTGACTGTGAATGCTCTCAAAGAAGAAAGGTCCAGATCTGTGATTGCGTAATCTACAGTGCTGCTACCAAGAGCTGAGCTGTAGGTGTACCGTCCGAACGAGTCTCCCCTTAGTCTTCCATTGACGATGTACAGACCCAGACTCCGACAGAGCTGCAGCAGCTGCTTTCCATGGGCGTTTGTTGCCTTGTCATTGTTCTGTCTGGGGGCATGAGAGGGAAAAATCACATTATTTCCAGTAATGAATCGGTCACCGTATGTGTCTGTGAAATCTAGTTCTACACCAGTTCTACAGTTCAGATCCCCCAGAATCAGCACATTCCCCTGGGCCTGGAAATGACTGATTTCTCTCTCTATGGTAGGAAAGGTTTCTTCCTGGAAATAGGGTGACTCAAGAGGGGGAATATAGATTGCACATAGAAAGACGGATTTTGAGGTGGACATTATGCCTTTTTTTATTTTCAGCCATAGATGGTATTGTTCAGTTTTGATTAATTCTATGGCACAGGATAATTCAGATTTAATCCAGATTAACATCCCTCCTGAGTCTCTGCCCTGTTTAACTGATGTGAGTTTTACTGATGGTAACACTATCTCCTTGAACCCTGCGGGACAACCAGTGTGCTCATCACCTCGACTCCACGTTTCCTGTAAGATAATGATATCTTGATCTTTAAGTTCTCTGATGAAATCAGAGTTTCGACTCTTAAGGCCAAAAGCTGAGGAGCTCAGACCTTGAATGTTCCACATGGAGATGCAAAATGACTTCATCTAAAGAGAGTCTGTTGGGTTTGTTTGCTATTTATAGAAAAGAGAAAGACATA
>JAVLUX010000029.1:797500-800000 GCA_032164185.1 Moxostoma hubbsi
GATGCTCCCTTGCTCCCTTGCTCCCTATTTAGTGCATGACTTAACCTCCAGTGTGCTGTCTGTCTGCACTGGTCTCAGAACAGTTATAGGAGAGCTATAGGATGCTCCCTTGCTCCCTATTTAGTGCATGACTTAACCTCCAGTGTGCTGTCTGTCTGCACTGGTCTCAGAACAGTTATAGGAGAGCTATAGGATGCTCCCTTGCTCCCTATTTAGTGCATGACTTAACCTCCAGTGTGCTGTCTGTCTGCACTGGTCTCAGAACAGTTATAGGAGAGCTATAGGATGCTCCCTTGCTCCCTAATTAGTGCATGACTTAACCTCCAGTGTGCTGTCTGTCTGCACTGGTCTCAGAACAGTTATAGGATGCTCCCTTGCTCCCTATTTAGTGCATGACTTAACCTCCAGTGTGCTGTCTGTTTGCACTGGTCTCAGAACAGTTATAGGATGCTCCCTTGCTCCCTATTTAGTGCATGACTTAACCTCCAGTGTGCTGTCTGTCTGCACTGGTCTCAGAACAGTTATAGGAGAGCTATAGGATGCTCCTTTGCTCCCTATTTAGTGCATGACTTAACCTCCAGTGTGCTGTCTGTCTGCACTGGTCTCAGAACAGTTATAGGATGCTCCCTTGCTCCCTTGCTCCCTATTTAGTGCATGACTTAACCTCCAGTGTGCTGTCTGTCTGCACTGGTCTCAGAACAGTTATAGGAGAGCTATAGGATGCTCCCTTGCTCCCTATTTAGTGCATGACTTAACCTCCAGTGTGCTGTCTGTCTGCATTGGTCTCAGAACAGTTATAGGAGAGCTATAGGATGCTCCCTTGCTCCCTATTTAGTGCATGACTTAACATCCAGTGTGCTGTCTGTCTGCACTGGTCTCAGAACAGTTATAGGATGCTCCCTTGCTCCCTATTTAGTGCATGACTTAACCTCCAGTGTGCTGTCTGTCTGCACTGGTCTCAGAACAGTTATAGGAGAGCTATAGGATGCTCCCTTGCTCCCTATTTAGTGCATGACTTAACCTCCAGTGTGCTGTCTGTCTGCACTGGTCTCAGAACAGTTATAGGAGAGCTATAGGATGCTCCCTTGCTCCCTATTTAGTGCATGACTTAACCTCCAGTGTGCTGTCTGTCTGCACTGGTCTCAGAACAGTTATAGGAGAGCTATAGGATGCTCCCTTGCTCCCTATTTAGTGCATGACTTAACCTCCAGTGTGCTGTCTCTCTGCACTGGTCTCAGAACAGTTATAGGAGAGCTATAGGATGCTCCCTATTTAGTGCATGACTTAACCTCCAGTGTGCTGTCTGTCTGCACTGGTCTCAGAACAGTTATAGGATGCTCCCTTGCTCCCTATTTAGTGCATGACTTAACCTCCAGTGTGCTGTCTGTTTGCACTGGTCTCAGAACAGTTTGAAATGCACCTTATTTTCATCCTAACTCCATTTAAAGCCCCTGAAAGTAACATTTATAAGTTTTGCATGAATACATTTATTCTCAATGTGATAATATACAGACAATAATGTGCGGTCAGTGATGTGCGGTCAGTGATGTGCGGTCAGTGATGTGCGGTCAATGATATACAGTAAATAATATACAGTAAATTAAGTACAATAAATAATATACAGTAAATTATATATATATATAGTAAATAATAAACGGTAAAAAACCGTAATTAATAAACTGTAAAAAACTGTAAATAATAAACAGTAAATTATATATAGTAAATAATAAACAGTAAATTATATATAGTAAATAATAAGCGGTAAATAATAAACAGTAAATTATATATAGTAAATAATAAACAGTAAATTATATATAGTAAATAATAAGCGGTAAATAATAAACAGTAAATTATATATAGTAAATAATAAGCGGTAAATAATAAACAGTAAATTATATATAGTAAACTAGATTAAAAAGTTCGCCGAGACAAACTTTAAGTTGGCTTGTGAAAGTTTGGCCCAGAAAGTTTGAAGAATTTTAAAGTAGTTTAAATTAGTTTAAAGTAGTTTGTCACAGTAACCAGGTGAAGGAAATGACGAAATTAAATAAAGTCAACCCAGAAGTCTCAACGATTTTCTGTTGCATAGATATGTGATTTGTTACTTGGTTGCTAGTGTCACAATATCTGGTTGCTAGGCAGTTACCAGAGTGATACATATCAAGGCTACTTTCCATTCTGAGTGAAATAAGTCAAACAGGAAGTCTCTACGATTTTCTTGTGCAGAGATATGTGATTTATTACTTGGTTGCTAGGGTAACCCTGTCTGGTTGCTATGCAGTTACCAGGGTGATACTTGTCAAGCCTCCTTTCCATCCTGAGTGAATAATGTCAACCCTCAAGTCTGTATGATTTTCTGGTGCAGAGATATGTGATTTGTTATTTGGTTGCTAGGGTAACCCTGTCTGGTTGCTATGCAGTTACCAGGGTGATACTTTTCAAGCCTCCTTTCCATCCTGAGTGAATTAAGTCAACCCAGATGTCTCTACGATTTTCTGGA